>VKOC01023244.1:0-30601 GCA_009364415.1 Spea multiplicata
AAGCATAATGTCCTCAAATGTAACTTTTGGGTCCTTAATAGGTATCATACTATAATCCTGTTGATTATCACTCTGGGTGGTAAGGCCAAATACCTGAGTGGCCATAACAATAGCCACAATTATGATAGCCGTCCCACTGATTGTCCAGATGACGTAATTCGAAAGTCTCTTATCCCTTTCTGTCATGGTAGAAGTCCTTTGATTCGAGAAGCATGGATCCATGATGGTGACTCTTCTGTAAGGACAGCAGTTCTTGTTACAGCCAATATGGTGGTTGGTTCTCCATAGGGTGGTTCCAGAGTCTTATTGGTTTTCGTCAACTGCTTTACGACCACTCTGTCTCCAGGCTTGAAACTGTGTGTCGGTTGACCTGAAGGTAAAGGAAGAGACAGAGAAACATCACCATAGATACCATTCAATTTCTCTATCAAATGTTGTACATAACCTTCCTGCATCTGTCCTACGTCCCCAGACTCCACTGGGCAATACTTACCATTAGCCCAGGGTGTTGGGAACGGCCTCCCCATTAACACTTCATAAGGTGCTAGTTTGGGACATATGATAAGCCACTGCTGAAAGAATTTGTGGGTCTAAACTTGGATACAAATTAGTGGACTGTTTGTATGGGGGTGGGAATACCTCATTATTAGGGGTATTAAATACAGTACACTCATTATTTTTAGGTTGATCAGATTCCTTATGCTTAAATTCTATCGGACAAATTTTGAGCCATACAGAAGCACACTTGGACATATAATCCATGTTCCAAATAGGATCTGGTCCATAACCAGTCCATTCAGGGTCTCCTAAACACAATCCTCTCATTAACATCATATGCTGTAGTTTAAAAGAACCCTCATTAGGAAAAGGGCTATCAGAATTAATTGCCCTAGTCCACTGTGCCAGCAAATCAGTGAATGGAACAACATAATAATCCTCTGTACATTTTAAAACATAACTTCGGGGTGTGTCCACTACAGGATCAAATTTACATTTTACCACCAACAAATTAGATTTAGTTACTATGGCAGTCTTACTTTTGCCCTTTTCCCCACCCCTTTTCATATCCTTACTCAATAACGTACCCATAACAAAATACAACAAATAGTACACACAAACAAAAAGCAAGAAACAATGCTGCAGCAAGCAAAAAGGTTAAGGAAGCAAAGAAGCAAACGTTATAAGCTTTTCATCCTGCAAATCAATACCGTTAGTTATTGACCTCGTTCAGTTCTGCAGATTTATGTTTATACTTATAATATACTTTAACCCTATAGGGACTCTAACCCTATATATGCCAGGGACTCTAACCCTGTATAACGTCAGGGACTCTAACCCTGCAACGCCAGGGACTCTAACCCTGTATAACGTCAGGGACTCTAACCCTGTAACGCCAGGGACTCTAACCCTGTATACACCAGTGAGACTTTAACTCACTGCCACAATACTTTCGGCTCAGAGGAAGAAAACTATAATTTGAGAATAGATACAGAGACACCGGGAGTCATACGGACAAAATATCACGTACTCACCCGATGCGTCTGTATCCCACTTCTGACACCAGCTGAAAATGTTTCGCCCCTCCTCTTATGGGGGACACCTCTCTTGAGCCGAAAGCCTCCCGGGAGCTCTTGAGTAAATCTGCAGAACCTTCAGAGTGGCAAGCGCAGATATCTGGGAGAAGTAAATAATTCAGACACACACAAGGTGTTCGTTCTCAGTCACTTCTCAATTTATTCATTGTTGCGAGCGGGTTTAAATACTATTTCAGGGAGACTGCTACAAAACCATTCACAAAGAAAAATGTAACACTCAACATATAGTTGGTACCACTAATCCACATCAAACACAGACTAAGGTAAAAAGTTCTTATTTACACAGAGTAAATATGTTCCAAGTATACAGACAGGTAAACAAATGTTATCTCGTAACTTAAGGATGAGAAAGAAATCATTAACAAGACTTGTCTATGTTGGCAAAAGTGTCTACAACAACATGTATATTTAATAGAAAATGGTGTTCACTTAAATTTCATATTTACAGAAGGCGACAGTTTTTAGAGAATATGGCATGTGAACGAAAGGTCGAGTCAAGGGTGACACCAAAACAGCGTGCATGAGTAGACGGGGAGATGATGGCACCATAAACATTGAGGGAGATAGATGGAGGAATCTTAGCATTGGAGGGAGGGAAGATGAGGAGTTCAGTTTTGGAGAGGTTGAGTTTCAAGAAACGTTCAGATATCCAGGTAGAGACAGATGCAAGGCAGTTAGTTACACGATCTAAGACAGAGGGAGAGAGATCTGGGGAGGATGGATAGATCTGGGTGTCATCAGCGTAGAGGTGGTATTGAAAGCCAAAGGATGAGATCAGTTTGCCAAGGGAGGAAATGTAAAGAGAGGACAGAAGGAGTACTAAAACTGAGCCTTGGGGTACCCAACTGAGAGAGGGAGGGGAAGTGTTACTGGAGACAGACACTGAAGGTACGATTTTTTTTTTTTTAACTTGGAACTTTCACATCTGGTTCTTCTGTCCCTATGTCCTATATGGGACATCTTTGAAACTGGCTGGGTCAATTTACCTCCACAAGACACCACAGAGTATTTCAAATGCAGATATTTTAACCTTTTCCATGCATTAATTCTACTACCAGCTCTTGTTAATGTTTTTTTTTCTTTTTCTTTTTTTGTTTTACACATATTGTGTGCATTTTTTTTAAACTTTGACGTCTGGTCAGTGTGACACCTTTGAACCTGGAGAATTCGGCATCAAATCATACATTTTTGAAAACCAGACGCCCTATGCACATTTAAATGCCAGTTTTTAGCTATTTCCATGCGAGGATTTTTGTGAAGACACAGCTCTAATTTTAAGACTTGCTCATAAACTTTTTTATATATTACATTTTGTTGGAACTGAATGGTTCCCCTGTTGGTGACATCAATGGGGAAATATTATTACACTCTTTTTTTATCGCATTGTGATTTAGTAAGCTGGGCTCCATTGACTTGACTGTGTAGCCGGCTCGCAATCTCCGTTCATTTTGAAGGTGCTCGATGGGGTTGAGGTCAGGGCTCTGTGCAGGAGATTGAGAGCCAGACCTTCTTGTCCAACATCAGTGCCTAACCTCATGAATGTTCTACTGGATGAATGAGCAAAAATCCCCACAGAAATAATACAAAATCTTGTGGAAAGCCTTCCCGGAAGGCTGGAAGCCGTTATAGCTCCAAAGTGCGGACCAACTACATATTAATGTCTATGGATTTAGAATGCAATGTCGTAAAAGTTCCTGTTTGTTAAATGGTCAGGTGTCCCAATGCATAGTGTATAGTGTATCATGGACGTTGCATATGCATAGTGTATCATGGATGTTGCTGCGTTCTACTGTTTTGGAGTTGGTGATAATTACGCAATTACGTCTTTAGTTGGATGTTTCTTCTTCAGGATTGTTGCTGTTATTTGTAGCGAACGCCTGCATTTCTCGTATTAGATGACATTCTATGCTTTGATCTACTGCTCTGTCTTCTTAAACTTTAGTCAAACACGTGTCTCCCGCCTGCCGGAGGATTTCTTACTATCATGTGCTCTTTTGTGGCTTAAAATTAACAAAACTGTCCTAAGTTCTTTAAAACATCATCTTTCCGCAGTACTTGCTCACCCCAGAAAATGTGGCGTTAAGTTAATGATTTTAAACCTTGTAGTTTAACATGTAAACTAAACTATAAGAAGTGCCTATGGTCTGACTGTGCGTGTCAGCCTGTTCATGGAGATTGTAAGTTCCCCAGGGGCGGTTTACCATCTCTCTCTGTTACTTGGGTTAATATATTCTGAGTGATGGTACAGCACACGGTTTTGTAAGTGTCATGTATGTGCGCCTTCATAACCTCTGAGGATGGCGCAGTCCTTGTACTGAGACTGGACAGTGCTCCTCACGGTGTGACCTAGAATCCCCAGGCTGATATGTCTGCCTTGGCATAGGGGTGAGGCTCTGATTTGTGAAAGTGCCAGCATTTGGCATTTTGTTGGACTCCGGATAAGTAATATTTAAAGGGCAGACTCGTACCCTAGGCTTTTCCTAAGGAGAGAGTATGATCATGTGATGGGGTAAATTATATCACCTTAACGTCTGGGAAATAGGTGGTGGGAGGCGGGTTATATTGGTGCTGCAAAAAGCCATGAAACATCGTCTCTGATAAGAAGTGGCAATTTCAGAATCGTTCAGGCGTACTATGTAACCTTGCCATGCCCATTGAATATATGAACTGTGTAGATTGTCCCCCCCTTGTTCTCCAAGGCCCACGTGTGTTTAGTGTGATTTGCTAGGGCTGGCTTGTTGTAGAGGAAATGTTACCTCTCTACCCCTATTAGCCCTGAGATGACTGGGTTAAGCGGTCCACGCATTCCTGTGAATTACCAACTATTAGACCGTTTAATATTAAACGCAGAAGGTACTTATTGACTTGCTGCCGCACGATGCACTTCAACGTTGTTTTTCCAAATTTCTGTATAGGAGAGCGCAGGATGATGTGAGTGCCGCTTTCTTGGTCACGTGTATGACAAGGTGTGAAATATTTTGCATGCCTATAGGACATGTGGTGCTTGGGTGCCTGCACTCCGACATAGTGATACGTGGGGGGTCACGCTGCAGGGGGAAGGCCAGCATGGTGTTTCAGATATATGTAGGGGGTCACACTGAACTGTGAACACTCGTTAAAACTTACACAGAACATTTGGCACTCCACGTACTGAATGGGTGACAAAAACTTGGAATTAGGCAAGAAACCTAAAAAAAATAAAATGCTTATAAAATGCATATATCCCGGCCCATACGCGCATCATCTGGTAAACGGGGTTCCCTTTCCACAAATATAATGTGAGGCCTATAGTCACAAGGAATAAACTTCACCCCCAGCCAGCCCGCTGTGCCAGTACAGACGGCCTCATCATTGCTTTAAGCAGCAGCCTGCTTTCACATATACGTGTTAAATGTTATGTTATATTTGTTAAATACGGTGCCGCATACAGTAATACGCTTTAGCAGCAGAGAATACTTGGTTTGATCTGCAGACCTGGAGGCTGCCGTCGTCGTCGTCGTCAGTCAGGTGAAATGTTGGCGACTCTCCCCTGTCCCACAGCGAGCTGATTCTTTATGGCGATGGTAATTAACGTATTCTGTTACTATGCACCTTACCTCCATGGACTGTCCTTACTCAGAACGTCTGGCTGGGTTATTAGGACCGAGTCATTCTATTGTATTCTATAGTCCTTGCCTTGTCGATAAAGTCAAAATAACAGAGTTGAAACACACACACATGACACATAGGCAATGAAAAATATTGGATTATATAAATTAAAAATGTAATACAATATTTATTTATCAAACAATTTGCATGTTCCTTATACTATATGTTTGAAAGCCTTTGACATGATTTCCTCTGTAAAGAACGGTGAATAAGGGGTTATTGTATGGTGTACTCTGTAGAAGGAAAGTGGTAGAGATTTATGTTTTATCCTTAATCTTGTTAAACATTTTCTACGCTTGTCCGATGATACTGCTCAGGATCGAGTTACATCTGTGTGGCGCGCAGGTAATTTAACGCACGGACGTCTGAGCGCCCGTACTGTTCTCTTGTAGGTTATGATGTCCATTGTACGGCCCTGTATGGCACTATTTAAAACCATACACGATGCCAAGTTAACCTAACTGGACAAATATGCAGGGGTGGCACCGGCCCGTGTACCGTGATCCAGAATGGCAGAAATTGATAGTCACATCCATTCTCTTACTAATGGGTTTTCATAATGGGTGTAGCTGAGCATCTGATGTACTATATGGCAGCGTGAGCTACCCATGTCTGAAAACTCCTTTAAGAATAAAGTCCACTCCTGCTGGGTTTGGTGAGTTATGCATCCGATGTGGGGCTCCTGCTCTGCCCACCATACACTTACTCTTCAGTCAATCTGCACAAATGTCTACTTATTTACATAAAGCAAAATTAACACTGCGATGCACCTCAAATGTTTGGACTTCTATGTCTTATGCAATGTACCATGTTTTCTTTGAACTTTCCTTACTGTAAGCACACTCTTGTCACAGTCCCCACGTGCCTTTCCGCGCCCCGCCATTTCTGCCACGGGCTCATGCGCCATGTATAAGAGGTGGCTTCAAAAGATATATGCGTGATTGCAGAAAACGCAACTAAACTGTTAAGTTGCTGAATCCCGAATAGCTGTGCGTAATGTTTTAAAGATATTCTAATAACTTCCTTTACAGTGCAGCAAACGCATAAAAGACAGCAATGCACCCTTTGTGTAGTTTTAGCGGAAGCGTGCGCTCTCCCGTAAGCGTATTCCTGGGACAAGCCGAGCGAGGCAGGGATGTGGTTTCTAGCTGGATCCAGACATGGCATTCAATGGTTAAGTAAGAGTAATCTGTTGGCGTACGCTTTTCATGTCTTAACATCTACCGGAGAAACCGCTTGGGGCACGAATGCATGCAGTGCATGATGTTACTGCACGTCGCATGCTATACTTGGTAAAAGATGCAGCTTTATCAGGGGCAGTGCTGTGAAAAAGGTCTCTTACTGACGTCTTTTTTCTCTCCATTATTCTTGTAGGTTTTGTTTTTGTTTATTTTTACTGTCCCTTTGGAAGTGATCTGAAAATGTATTGCCATTTTCAGTACACTCTCTGGCTGCGTTCTTCTGAGAAGTAGGGGAAGGTGCTTGCAGTTCATGAGCTAGCGTAGCTTGTAAAGGAAACCCAGCGGTGTTATCTGATCGTGAAATAAATGCGACCCCCGTCATACTTGCAGCCTTCAGGTGACTTTTGGCGATGTAGCAATGGGTGATTTTGCATTTCCATTGAAAGTATCTGTTTAGAGTCCGGAAGTAGTTGGATCACAGCAGCACTTGATTTAGCCGATTATACCGCTGCCTGTTACGTTGACATGCTGTCAGGTACAAGCGGAACCGCTGGCCAGTCGGTTATGGAAAACCATACGTCTCACAGAAGCTCGAGTCATTCAGGATATGTTCCAGCATGCTTATCAGCCTCATCTGACTCTATCTATGAAATCATATCCCGTATTCAATAAACTCGTTACGAAACAAGTCTTTAGTTCATGTTGATGCCAGCATAGAAAATCATGTAAAGTTTTTTACAAAGCATTTTCTAAGCTCGCCCAATAAAAGGCGATAAAAAAACTAATTAAACTCCTTTTTTCCCCCTTGGGTTATATCCTTGAGAATATAAATTTGATTTCTAATTCACAGACATCGGTGAGGAAAGCACTTTGCCTCGCCGATGCCCTTCACGATTGGCGTTTTCCTCTGTTGGCTCTGGCAGGCAGCTGTCACCTGCTTTCTGGCAGGCAGTGCCGCTGCTTGTATTGTGCAGGCTAAGGCTGAAGTGCCGCCGGATCATTTTACTTTTATGTTCATAATATCTGTGCTCCTGCAGTTTACCCCCCAGTAGAGACGCTGGGAACTTTAGAAACGCAGTGTGATTTAGTTTAACAAACCTGCGATGACGTTCAGAGCCTGGCATAATAATACTCAATGTGTTTGTGTTTGAAAAGGTAAATTTGTCCTCCCCGTAGTAGGGATTTCCGAACCCTTTGGTGGCCCCTTCATATCTTTGCATTCAGGCACGCAGTACTTGGCCCTACTTGTGCATCTCAAAGCCTCGGATAACATTATGCGTGGCACGTGATGACCTTGACTAATAGGCCGTGGTTAGATCCTAGTAAACTGCGAGCAAGCATGAGAGAACATCCCTGTATTTTGGCCCGACTTGTTACACCTATGTGTATTGGCATACCCCCAATTCAGATGCTGGAAGAGGGGACATGGCCTTCTGGATGGAGACCAGTAAATAGTCAGTGCCACATGACTGGCATGAACTTTATTGGAACAAAATTAAAGCAGGTTTTTGTTGATGCAGACCTATATTTCTACAAACGGCACTGGATTTTATACTCTGGGGGGGGGGCATCTTTTGCCCATTTTTTTTCCCTGATATAGACTTTTAAGACCAAATTGCTGAAATTGATATGACGCCACCTTACACCGTCTCTTTGTGCCAATCGGTGAATAAAGCACAAGCGCGTGTAATTTTCTTGGACCGGACTGGTTTCCCGTTGTCTCCAATGGACACGTAGACGATGCCACCGCTATTTCAATATGTGCTCTATGTGGGAACATTATACGTGTGGCTTGTTCGTGTTAGACGCACGCAGATGAATGTTTACAGCTATCGGCCTCTTCTGGCTTCCTTGCTGATGCCGGTGAAACCAAAGACTTAAGCCAGTTCTGTCTCAGCTGTTATTGACCGACCACCACTAGTCGTTGCCTCAGCTGCCATTTCTCTTCAAATGAGAATGAGAGTGAGTAAGGGAAGATGGGACCCTAGAGCCGATGACTGTCCCCGTCGCTCGCTCTGTCCCCCCACCCCCGTTGTGACAAATTGACAACAGTTGGACCTTACGAGAAGCCGGTGTGCGCGGGCACCCGGTGATCCTCATTAGTCCTCTTGCAGGGAAACGACTTGGATGACCTCTAAAAAGAAGCTGAAAGGATTTGCCTTCCCAGAACCAGTGACCTGTATGTATGCTTTAATATCCTTTCCTTTCACGTTAAATGCTCGGACTTTGTTAAAGCGAGCGCAGACACCGTAGAAATGATCCACGTGACCACTGCATTTCTTTTAAATGTTGGTTTGAGAAAGACGTAAGCTTTAATGCGCAGCACTTTTTGTGTTGCTAAAGCTAAGCTGTCTTGTTTCTTTTTTATATGTTGGCTCTGTTTGCGTAGCTGTCGTGCTTCTTTGTACACTTGGGGTTTTTGTGGTCGAGTTGTTAGATCTTGGTAAACGTAAGAAATATTTGCAGAGCAGGTGGCAGCGCAGGCTGCACAAGCGTTCTATTAAACCTATTAAGTGTACTACAGTGTATGTTAAATTGGTTAATGTAAACCCCCATGACTTAACACCCATGCGTTTTTTTTGTACTTATAATTTGTTTTTGGCTGACGTATTATGGTGACTTTTTGTAAATTTCCCAGAAAAGCTGCAGCTTACAAACTTATGGCAGAAACTGAACATTTCAGCCTCACGAAGAGCAAAGCCCGGTGAGATTCTCCCGTGAGAAAGTCCTCCTGTAAAATGAAAAGATTTCTTAAAGCTATATACACTTTATAGAGCCAAACGCAGACCCTCTTCACAACTGACAATCTCAGGGAGCAGAAAGGTTCTTTAGTGAATAGACCCCTTCCAGTTGCTGTTCAACCCATTGTTTAGCGGTTACTCCATGACCTGGTGATCGAGAACTTTTATCACCGCCTGTTATCTGTATTAATATATATATTAATATTTAACATTTCTAACATGAGAAGATTGCATCTAGCCATTAAACATTGTCAGAGCCAACATTCATAATATCACATAATATATTGGCGATGGAGTTCTACCTGTGGGGGTTCCAAGGATTAGATATTCTAGCCTACGAGAAACCTTTTTAGATGCTTTTGTCTTTCATACCTCCGTGCTTTAACCAATTAACTGCCGGAAGGGTGAGCGGTGCCATACTGTGCCATGCAGTAGGCTAATACAGTGTTGTTAATGGGTAATAATGTTGGGTTGTAATCTTCAGTTCTATAAATACCCAGCATCAAGGCTGTGGTTAAGCTGGCACAGCGCCACCTCTTAATATAATCCATTTGGCAGCGTTTCTGCGTCTTAACCTCGATTTACCAAATACACAGGTTTGTTCTTTCAAAAGGTCCGTGTCGCCTCTCCTTATTTTCCTTCTGACTTTTATTATACTTGTATGTTTAAGAATGTTACTAAATTATCATAACAGTTTTTAGTTAGTTTGTGCTAAAAATGAATGCGTATTACAGGGGTAATATTCTCCAAGTAAAGCGATGGACGATGAACCGCATGATCTTGTGTGAAACCCCTGTGCAGGTTTCTTGGGCTCGTCCTTTCTGTGGCTCCCGTGCCCCGGCCAGTCCAGTAGGGTTTTTTATTTGATAAATGATTAAATATATAAGTTCTGTAACATGATATAAGCGGATAAAACCATTGCACGCCCCACCTTCGGTGAAAGTTACAGCAATAGGAAAGTATGAATGTAAAAAAAAAAACACGGACAGCTTGTCGAAGCTGGCTGTACATGGTGTATACCTGTGTCAGTGTAACTATTTTAATGACTTAATATCAGACGGTTATTTTTCTGTAACATTATCGGAATGAGTGTCAGCAGGGGCCATAGTGAAATGGAATAGGACCCCCTGTCCATATCCTGCCTGTAAAACAGATTTAATAGTATTTGGTATTTTATTTTTGTGAAGTCTAGGAGACTAATGGTCTTTGCTGAGGTGCAGCTAGCAAGAAAAAAATCCCCTCAACACTCCTGAGTAGTTAATCAATTGAAGCATTGGCTTGACACTTGGTTTATTGGCATAGGCACATTTTGTAAATACTGTAAATCTTTGGAAAGCAAATATTCATTAAAGTATCCCTGATCCCGGGTACCTGGTGTCATGGCATGGAAATCGTTAACAATAAAAGAACAATTTCCAGTTCAAGACCCGCTACCAACATTTCCACAAAACTCTCGACAATACAAGTCTTTGATACCCGGTTGTTGGAGATCTCGCTGCCTGCAAGGAATCGTAACCCGGGGGCCAGCTGTCTTCCTCCCTCCACCTTCGGTGACTCTGTTCAGCATGGCCCAGCTGTTCTTTTCCATTGTGTCCGGCTTGGAAGAGATGGGACCGGTGTCATAAAACCAAGGGTCGTTAATGTTTTCCACATTATAACCTGTCATCACTGGGCGCTCTGTAAGTGCGCCTCTAACACGTGGATCCTTGGTAGACTGTTAACATTGTTTAAAACATTTACAGTATATTTGGAATGGATATAATACCACCCCTGTTTTGTTTTTTTTTTTTTTTTATTTTAGAAATAATTTGAGGATCCTTTTATCTTTTTTTTTTCTTCTTTGTATTAAATACATGTATAGGGGGCATAAAATAAAATCTGTTTTTTTTTTCAATTACTGCAATACAAAGTAAACTTTCTTGTAGATTACATTTGCACACTCAGCGATATTAGTCGAACTTCAGTTCTATAGTGCTTTTCAACCCGTTCTTTGTCTTTTTCAACCCGGTCTGCTGTTTTCTATTTAATGGGTCAAAGAGTTGTGCGCTTAATAAGCAGACAAGATGTAATTGAAAAGTTACCAGGAATATTTAACAGACGCGCTTGTTTTTTTTTCTTCGGCTCAGTGAGCACATATAGCAGCGATCGGGGGACTTTTTTTTTTTTTTTTTATGATGTTGCATGTAGGACTGTTCTTGTAAGTTGAATTTGCTCTATACATTTACTAACAAAAAAAAAATACACAATATGCATAGATACATACATACTATATGACATAATAAAGCAATGCTGTTTTTACATGTTGGTGTATTTGGTTTCCTTTTACAGTAAGTGAACGTGATCACTTGGGACACATGCCGCGCGGCTGACTAGGGGTGAGAATGGCATCAGCGCTTCCAGTGACCTTGTGCTTCGATCTTCGGTGTGCTGTGTGGAAATATACAAACGAAAGGCTGCTTTTTATATATTATGGGCACTATAATATATATTAAACAACAACTTCCCATTTGCAAAACATGTGGACCTTTTTATTTTTTAGAGGGCAAGTTTTTAATTCAAAATAAGAGAAATGCTGCAGTCGGAGGTCATGTTAGACCAAGAGGGTGGTAAATAAATGGTTAATACAGTGAGGGGATTTTTACATATCTGGTATAGGCATGAGGCTATCTGAATCTAAGGCAAGACGAAGGGCTTAACGCTGCCAGTCTGTGGCAAGAATCCGTTCTAAAGCCTATATTTTGTACATGCGTTGTGCCGTTGTTATTGCAGCTCCTTTGGTGTTTACGGCGTAGGGCAGGCGTGCGCGCAGGTTTATCCTTGGAAGGGATCTGTAAGATGTGACGTTCTCTCAAAGTGTCATCGAGTCTAATCTCCTTGAGGCGATTGAAGACTTCAACGCGAAAAGCTTAAGGCTGGCCTGGGCTGCATGTCCCTTTTTACATCAAAAGCACAACTCTTGAATGTTCCACTTCTATGAGAATTAGAATCAGTCTAGAATAACCTTTAACAATGTAATGGGAAAGATCTGACTGGCACATTGTGTTCATAGTGTGCCAAGTGCTTCAAAGGGAGGTTCAGAAGCAGCTGCTTAACCCAAGGCATTTGCCAGCCTTAAGAGGCCATTCTGCACCCTGTCTGCCCCAGTTTCTGATCCGTGTTTCAGTGAAAATCTCTTCTAGAGTAAAGGAATACCCCAGACATCATATGGGCTATAGGAAATAAATATGATGGCTGTGACGACCCTTTAAATTTCCCCCTTTTGCAAAGGCATGGGAGGTTCTGCAGAATGCCCCGTAAGCATTTGCCTGCCCCGTAAGCAGTTATTTTCTGTGCCGGAGATGTGTTTGTTTCCCTGACCGCATTCGCTTGCATGTAATCTACTTATCACTCGCAGACTCTGTGAAATGTTTAATATGTATTCTTTGAAGTTCTGAGTACTTTCGTATGCATTTGTCAGGAACCGTGAACTGTCCCTTTCTACAGCCAGCAGCTCTGGATACTCGGTATTCTTCGGGTGCGTTGGTTGCTGTGAAGCCCCAGTGAGGATTGACCTCTACATCTATTTTCTTCCAAAAGCCACCCGTTTTTACGTTCCTTGAATCCTAACACCTTTTTTATACTTGAATAATCCATTGAACACAGACATTCATCCACTTTTTAGATTTCAGTCGTTCTCATTCATTTGTTTTTCTGTTCAATAAATGTAAAGTGGAGTTCCCATTTCACTTGCAACAGAGTGAATATCTGAGGGGCGCTAAACGGTGAAAACCCTAACATCCTTTATACTTCTTTTTTTTTTCTCTTCTATTGTAGTGGGTGTTGCAGAAATGTATGTTTGTGATGGTCTCACTGGTTACTGATTTTTAATTTTATGCATAATATTTGTTGTGGTGCAAGGGCTTGTCTTCTACATCTCTCATCATGAGTGTTCATTCTATATGTACCCCTATACTGTGAGTTGTGCCGGTATTTAGCTTTAATTTGGTAGGGGGTCATAAACGGCTTTGTTTAGATATAAATGTTTGAGTTTATGAGGCCTTAAGAATACAGGCACGTACACCCTATTAATGACTTTAAAGACTCAGTCTGATAGAGTATGCAGAGTGTTGGATACGGCTGGAGATACGGGGACGCACACAGAAAAGTCCAGACGCAGGCAGCGTTTGCAAGCAAGTACTGCCGTTTACCTGTATCTCAGTGCTTCGTTTCTGCTTATTGCTGCGTATTGTCATAAAATCACATTAATTCCACTTGTTTTCATTCCCTTTCACAGGAGATTATATATTGCTCTGCAAAGGACCGGAGTCTAGTCTCAAATGCCATTCTCCCTTTATGCATCGCTATTGCCTGTTGATGAGAAAATTGTCCCCCCCCCTTTAAATGTTGCGTTTTTATATAAAGTATATAAATCTAAATGTAAAATGTGTAACAGGACAGTGCGTTGGACTGTGCCGCTACCCCAGCCGTTGTTGAGTAGAAGGATAGCGGGAATCTTGGTTCTATAGCAGAGTTATAAATTTGTTATATAATATGCAGAGTGCTGAGTCTGCCTGCCGTATTCCCAGCGATCCATTTGTTATGTGAGGCTTTCACTTGATTAATTGGTGCAAGTCACGCACGCGCATGAAACGGTCTGAGCCTCGTTGCCTCCCTTTATGGCTGCGTACGGTGCTGCTCCATCAGCACCCTGTTTACGCTGAGCCAGGTGCCTTTATATGTATGATAAATAATGATTTGGGCAAATATGGACAGGGAATGGGAACTAAGTGTACAGTGGGGATAATTATAAACTCCGCATAGTAAGAGTTGCAGATGCACCTAATTTTTTAGGGTAACCAGTGAATGCTGGTACTAGGAGTGTTTTTTGTGTTTTGGGGAGCTGTCTCCCCAAAACAAGTTTGACGTACAAACCTACAGAGACCACAAACCTACAGAGACCCCATATTGCCTTGGACCAATATAGTATTATTCCAATATACTTTGATAATAGTATCTGTAGCTGGCATCGTGGGGGTCTCATGAATTGTGAATCTGGAGGAAAAGATTCTGTAAAAGCCAGCATTAGTGAAGCATAATGGACTGGTAAATGACACCAGACACTAATACTTAACATTAAAACGAATGAAATAGTGTCTGCATTTATATGACAGGACAGGCTTAGTGCTTCCATAGTGAAATGTCCTCTTTCACCGGGTTGCACAGAAGGTTGTCCTCCTCTTTAAAGCCCTGCATCGATCTGAATGTTCTCTCTGTGTGATCCTGGCCGGGGTGGACCCACATAAAGGCTTCTTTATCAAATGATTCACCTGAAAGCTCTTTCTGTGATCTGTGTCTGTAACTCACGCCCTGTTCTTGGTAACCATGGTCCTGGTTTTATACTGACCTGTAGTGGTGTTTAAAACCTGCAGTTTAGACTATATGAGAGCGCAGCCTGGAACAGGGCTGGGGCAAGGATTTTTGTCACACATTTTACTGCTACTTGGCAGCACCACCCCTTGTATATCGCCCTTGGGTCATATGAGCGCATCCTACGCATGACCCCCCTCTCTCCGTGTTGACGGCACCTACATTGCAGGTATAGATCATGGGTTGCACACCCCATATGCCAGCGCTGGCACCCATATTGTGCACACAGAACTTACCCCAGCACCCAGATATTCTCCCATCTCTCTTTATTTCTCTTTACATTGCTCTCTTTCCTTATCTCTCACCTTTCAGTTTATCTCTCCTGCTCATTCTCTTTATCTCTCCTCCTTTTTCCCTCTTTTATGCCAACCTCCCTCTTTGTTTTATTTCTCCCTCTTTTCTTTGAGCTCCTCTTTCTCCTCCTTTTTTTTCTTCTTCTCCACCTCATCTTTCCTATTTCTCGCTCGCTCTCCCTTTTCCTGTTGACCCATTCTCCCCGTCTGTCATTATTTTATCTCTCCTATATCTCTTTTTCCTTTATCTCTCCCCTTTTTCCTACATCTTTCCCCCATCTCTAATTCTCATTCTCTCCTTCTTCCCATCTCTCTTCTTTCTGATCTCCACTTTCTCTCTTTTCTTTCTCCTCACTAGCTCTCCCCTATATCTTTCTATTTTCTTATTTTCCATACCAAGGAGCTGCTAAGCAATATAGCCATACAAAATTAGATAGGACTTTTCAAACTTGGGGCTAAGCAATAAATGGTGACTGACTGCTCTGAATCCTTGCTTAAAGAAAGCCTTGTCTTGGCAGTGTATCTGCTCAGGCACGTGTTCGCCTGTTGGCATACTTTGTATGGCACACCCGTTATTTTAGTGAAAGTGAGTATCCTGTGAAATAATTGTCACCTGGTGTATGTGAGCCTCAAACCATGGAGTTACAGCCCAACTAGCGAGCGCTACAGCCATACCTTTACTAGTTGCTGGCTATGAGGTGCTGGGCCAGTGTCCCAAATGGATAAAGGTTTCCAAGAACCCCAGTGGACGCTGTAAATCACATCATATGCATTGTGGAAAGGCCACGTTTATGACTAAAAAGAAAACCCCGCAAGAGAGTGTTGGGGATAACGTTGGTGCCATAGAAGGGACCTTGTAAATGGCAGATCACTGTAATGCTTTAGTAGCTGTGAATCCTGCAGCTGCCCATGCGGTCTGCCTGCACTTTGCTCGTGCTGATGAAGCATTAAATGTATGATGGGACTAACCTGAAAAGGTTGTCTGCCCTGTGACTAATCCGTTCTCACGCTCCTAGTTACTAACTTTTACTCTTAAAGGCTCAGCATTCTGCTCGGCATGAACCAGGTGACTTTAATACATCGGCGACGACAGAGTGTAGTTCTGGGTTAGTGCTCGGCCAGCTCATATAACTGATCTCTGTGCAGTTACGGTATCCATTATAACTACTGTTAAAGCCCAAGGATGTGGACGGCCTGGTTGGCCGGAGCTTCTATTTCATAAGGTAATTTTATTTCTTGTTCCATTGTTCAGTCATATGCTTAGCGATACCAGCGTATTAGCCGCATGCGGAGCTGTGAAAGCAGAGGAAACCAGTTAGGAGCTGCTCTTAATGAACTTAAAATAATGCATTCAGTGCGTTGTGCCTTTGGATTCCTAAAAAGCCCTTTTATAGAATGAACAACGATTATCTAGTATTCTTACAATCAATAAATCACTCCACATTACGCTAAACAAGCTTGTAAAATGCTTTATACTCGGTGTGCCTCTATGTTGGGACTCTTGACGGCTGGATAACAAGAGTTATTTATAAAGGTATTTGGTTTAAAAAGCCCAGACATTGTAGGTGAAAGGTGATTTATTTTTTTTAGCCTGTGCTTTAAATTGAATGATTCCTGGAGCATGCCAAATGAAAGTAGACTGAGATATTGTTTCAGGTCTTTCTATATGGAAAATGTCTGCTTTGAGTTGTCAGACTCTATATCTGACTGCTTCCGGTTAAGATTCGTTTTTTACATGTGCTTTTAAAGAAAACAAAAGTGACTTGGGCTATGCCAGGTGGATGCCGAGTGTAGACATGGTCAAACCTTGTAGACTTTTTAAAAATCAGATCTGATATCTGGGAGGGTATGTAACATTTCTCCCTCTGTTAACCTGTGTTATTAAGTTTGGTGCTGGTACTTCTGGGAGACATTACGGCTTTCCAACCTGTGGCTTGAAATAGTCATTGGATGTCGCCGTGCTGCGGTATCTCTGCCCACGTATGAATCGGAAAATGAATGCACCTCTGAGTGGAAGCGGGTGTCGTGGATCTGCTGATAGTCGTCACTTTACTTTTTTCTCTTCTGTATCTGCATCTACACCAGGGGCGTCCAAGTCTTTTCTGCAGTGGGCCACTTCATCAGAATTGTATACGTGCGCGGGCCGCACTCATTTTTCACTGTGAGAATATATGGCCTTTAATAAGATATGCAGATTAAAATAAAGTAAATGACACAAAACCTTTACTTTTCCTCTCACTGATTTCTGGGCCTACAAATTCAGGATTCAGGATAATTTAAAAATGAAATAGTTGTATTTATTCTAGGGATGAACTAAAATGAAAATTCTGGACCAAAACCAAAAATTCAGGGTTCACTTAGCCGAAACCAAAAAAGGCACCCCACCTTTAATAATAAAAAAAACAAAACACTTTTAATAAAAGTAATACACCACAATTGGACAAAAACTCTAATATGGCGTACTTGTGCATTTCCAGGGCGTTCTCACACAAGCACAGAGCGAGTTCCCACTTTCCTGACTTCATTTACATAAACACACAGCCTCGTTTCACGGTCTCTTTCATCCTGAATCATTACCTTTCCCTGCTGCTCTCGGTACATCAGAGCTGGTGGCGCAGAAGCGGGCACAGCGGGGTTCGGTTCAGAAACCAAGGAAGGAGGGCTTTGGGGGTACATTTACATGCGCACCAAATGTCTTTAGCAGCCGGCACCCTGTAGCCCCGACTGACTGGTTGGCTTCACTGAACCAGATCCTGCAACTGGGGAAGCAGCAGCACCGCTTCTCACTAAACCCTGCTTAGACAACATGCTTACATGAAACAATCTTTGCTACATTATATATGTTATATGTTAAAACATGCGTTTATAGATCATTGTACACGGCTAAGAAGAAGGTGGTTACTTTCCTTGTCTGTTGCTTTAGTAATTATGGGCTCCCTCCCAGCGGTTTCAGACAGCCGTAAGCCCGCGGAGCTGTTAATTGGCTTGCTGGTGTATATGTGAAAACTGGCAAGTCTGTGAATAGAAACCTTAGCAATTTTTCAGTAAGGCTTTGGAATTTGTCAAAAAGTGGATCACGTGAAATGTAATTTGTGTGGAAACCACTGTGTGCTCTTTAACTCTTTGTTAACATAGACACAGCGTCCCTACTCACAGGCTTTCATGCCGCATCAGGACCGGTCCCTGCTGGTCCCAATATGTTAAATGGCCCTGCAGCGCACCCCATGCATCATCATCATCAAAACAGTCCCATCCAGATGTTATGTCTTCAAAGGTCGTGAAGTATTTAGTAGATCAACATTTTTAAAACGGATAAAGAAATACATTTACTAATCTTCTTGGGGAACACCTGGATAGGTCTTGGACACTAAAATATGAAGCACGGATGCTGTCTGCCATGTGAACCTGACTAGATTGGGCGTAGTTTGACCGTTTTAAAGCGGAGGTTGCGTACCATGAGGTATATTTGAATATGTGAGAAATATTTGCATCCTTTAATGAGGAATCTAACGATGTGATGTATGGTGACCACGTCTGGAAAGAAATTTTGGCTTTAGCTTCCTTAGCCAGAGAAGCCTCTATCCAGTCCATCTCAAACGCAAACAACAACTTCTGTCCCTTAAGGTTGGTGCTTTCACAGTTTTGTAGGATTGTTTTCTTTGCCACGCGGGTTAATAACGTGTGTTTTCTTCACTGATGGCTGGGAGGATTCCAAAGAGCTGTTTTGGGTTGTAAAGAAAAATGACTGATCTTGTGAATATGAATTCTCTAAATCTGTGTCCCTGGAACTGTGTCGAATGAGTTTGTGACATCAACACTTAGCGACCCACAGGGGATGATTGAGTTTTGTGCTGTCCCCGCCACTGCTGTCACCGTTCCTTCTGCTAGTGCCATGCTTTTGCCCCGCACAGATCCTATCTGCTGCTGCGTGAGAAGAGATGGTGGCATCGCTTGCCGTCTCAGCGATTAATGAATGTAACACGATTTAAGGCTTTTATCTCTCTGAAATGTCATTTTATAGCACACCTGCTGTATATGTGGCTTTTTCTTGAAGGTATAGTCTAATGTCGTCTATAAATAATCCATATTAAAAGCTTTGTGTGTTTTTATAGTATATTCTGTTTTCAAAACTTTTTTTTTATAGCAGGACCTTTTTCTTGGTTGAAATTTGGCAACTCATTGATCCATCTAGGGCAGCATTTCTAATATTTGAGTAGATCCCTCATATTTTGTTTCTGTGAGTCCAAATTGTTATGCGATGTCCTACTCGTTATGTCCGTTTACCTGTTATCCTGCGCCGTGGAATATGATGCTGATATATAAAGCAATCAACACTAGTAACGTTACAGGGATGGACTAGTTCCTAATGTGTTGTGATGTCTTATTGTGGTCACCGTGAGTGCTTCATTTCTTTGGTTTCCTTTTAACCTTTAGTTGCCTAATAATACCGTAATATGTATCTAAAATAATCCTGAATGGTTTTGTAACAATACGTGTTAAATGCATATTGGGAATATACCATAATTATGTTTTTTTAAATACTTCAAAGCCAAAAGGTGTGTTAAAATACACAACTATGACAAAAATACTGTTAATTAAAATAAAAACACCTCTGTAAATCAGCCCATTGTTAAGCGGTTAATCTATTCCATGTTATTAGTTGTGTTGTCTTTGTATAGATTATACATTTTCCTGCCGTCTTTTACCAGATAAATTGATTCAGAGGATGCTCCGGTGTGGCTTGTTTCCTTGGTCTCTTGCAGCTGCGTATGAATGATTGGTCTGGCCAGATAAGATGTTAAGAATATCAACCTAGAATAGTTTAAAAAAATCGGATTAAAAAAAAAAAGGTAGAATAAAATTGTAAAAAATGGCCGTGATATTGAGTGCACTTGTTTGTCCTGAATAATATGTCCAGTGCATTACTTGCCTTTTAATGTTATATATTCTATATCTATATATAGGTTTCTAAATAAGAAACTGCAGCTGTGGACTGAACTAAGAAAATCCAGGAAACCATCGACCATGCTGTGGAATTGAGGAGCGAGGATCTATCTCCGTGGATTATAAAAACCATCATATTCTGGATTACGAAAGGGAAAGAACAAAGTGACAATGGGCAGGAAAAAGATACAGATAACAAGGATAATGGATGAGCGGAACCGGCAGGTAAGAAGTGGCCTTCTGCTGCACGCACGCATTTACGTTCACTTCACAGATTTGCATCTTCTTTTCATGAAGGCATTTTCGTCATTTCATGGCAATTAAGTGAAATCATGTTTTACTTTCCTTTTTATAACATTTTTTCAGCCAGTGGTTTTAGTGACCAATTTGTTGTATCGCAACTGCTTAATTACACCGTTGAAGGACCACTGACTTCTGTAATAAGTCAAAGCAAGTACGTGATTCTGGACTTCAGTCAAATCCCCCACAGCCTAATCACCAAAAGACCACCCCACCCAGCTAACTTCTTTTAACTGCTTAATAGAGTGAGTTGACCCTGAAGTTGTCAGGACTTCCTTCTCTGAATAGTCGCCTATTTATGCTGGGTTTGATTCATAAGGCTTCTAAGTGACTGGCGGCACCTGCTCCTTTATCATCTAGTTTTAGAGCTCCTAGCGCTGGTCTTCAGGACTCGCCTAATTCTGCTGGCTGTCCCATTTGCCATTGAAGCAATAATACATTTCTGAAAACATCTTGGTTACAATCACTGCTTGTCTCCTTCTGTACAAACTGGTATATTGTGTCAGTGGCTCTCTCTCCGATATGTCATATGATCTCTGGTAGTTTATATACGCAGTTTACCTGGCTGTGAAACGGACACCACAGAGAACCTGAAAGAAGTAAGAGGCACGTACGTTCTGTTTTAGGACTGCTGCCTGGTATCAGTGGTGTCCGTGTTCCGCACTTCTATGGAACTCTGTGGTTACATTTCTATAATCTAGTGCAGTCGTATGATCTGCAGATCCAGTATTAACAGAATTCACTTAACATCGTGGGAATCGTGGCGTGTCCTCAGAGTGTGACATTGCTTTTCTAGAAGACTTGTCTGGAAGGATGATTTGTTCTTCTTGTGCAGTTTGACCTCAATACTGAATGTCCTGGATAAAGTGCATATGTAACGGCGTGATATAAAAGTACGCTGTGTTTGCCCCTGACTTGACAATTGGAGCAGTTAAAGTTGAGGCTGTCTGACCACAATCGCTGTTCTTTCAGGGAAAATTGGTATTTGATGCAGGGCTATTTGTCCGGTGCTGAGCAGTTATCGTGATGGATCATCTAAAATGCTTAGAAAAGTTTCTGTGTTGCCATAATACCCCTGTTTTCACCTATTCATAACCAGCTGTAAGCGACATTGTAATAGTCAAACTAATTTCTATTTTTGTTCCAGTGTTGCGCAAAATTGGCCAATACAGTCATCTACTTTAGGCATTAGTGCTCTACCAACAGGCCAACTTAACACTAAAGATCGGCATTTGGCACAAACGCAACCTTTATGGGAAAGGCGGAATTGTCGGCTTGTTGCTCACATGGATGTTATTTTTTTCTTATAGGTCACGTTCACCAAGAGGAAGTTTGGATTAATGAAGAAGGCCTATGAACTGAGCGTGCTCTGTGACTGTGAAATTGCACTGATCATTTTCAACGGCTCTAACAAACTGTTCCAGTACGCGAGCACCGACATGGACAAAGTCCTGCTCAAGTACACCGAATACAACGAACCCCATGAGAGCAGAACCAACTCGGACATCGTGGAGGTAACCATTCTGCTGGGGGCTTATTTTGTGTGTCTGGTGTAAGCATCCGCAGAAATCTCCTTTAACTGAAAGCTAATTCTTTAACGAATTCTTTCTAATGGTGAACATGGCCAGTGTCCTTTCATGATAGATTTGCTGAATGATGGTGTTTCTCAAATAGAATGTAAATAATAGGCTTAAGATGAAGGTAGTGTTTTTTGTGTTATGATCACAGTATACGGGATAGGTCTGTATGGCATAATGACGACTGCATATCCGATGGATGGTATTCTGATGGTCGAGTTGCTTAAATTTGTTTTATTTTCACTGGAAAGTGGCTATATTTTGACTAATGTCCTACTTTCTAGGCATGTAGGAGTTTTTTAGAACGTTTTAAAGTCTTCTCATGGAGGCTTTCATTCACGCGTTAGTGTGTGGCAAGAATTTGTATCGTTGAGACCTTGCGTTCTTCATATGATGATAATATCTCACCTTCTTCTAATATGGTAATAAAATGGGGTGAGGTGACGAAGCAGTGTCAGCAATTTCATGGCTGCATCCCCTTCACTTTCGCTATGCTTTGCTTTTATTCACCTATGAAGCTGGAAGCGGCTCTGACACCAGTGCACACTCTGCGTGTTTTTCTACCTCCAGGTGTTTGTTTGTTTTTTAAATTTTTTTTAGAATTTACATAAGAAAGAAAGGTAATTTTACCGCCATTTCTAAATATTATATTTTATCTCGAGGAGATGGATTGAGGCTTGGAAATTTAAATATAGCAGCAGTTTTACATGCGACATGCTGTATATTTTTTTTCGACGGAGACATTGATGACACGCACTTAGGGCTGCGGATTCAAATTCCTTAGATCCATCTGGCAGCAGAAACTGAACCGACACAATGAAGGTTTTATGTCCAGCTTCAAATGAGACATGGGCAGAAACTTCCTCCCGCGGCTTCTACCCAATTCCAGCGTCCGCAAAGTGTTTTCACAGATGTCTTCAAGCTCCTGCAGAAATCCGTTCAGTTTCATTTGCAAGTACAGCATATTAAAAATAATAACTTTTTTGGGAGCCAAGTATAACACAATCCTTCGGCTTGGTATCTGGCAGCTCTTCCGCAATCACAGAATTCCGATTTTCAATATTATTAAAGCTTTTAAGGAAAAAGTCCTCTTTTTGGAGCCGCTGAATTCTTTTTTCTTGGATTCCATAACTATAAAGGCGATCTCTTCTGGCAGCTTTCTGTGACAATCAAACCCTTTAGTTAATGAGTTTTGGCAACAGTGCTCCGTGCCAGGAGAAAGGAGATCGCTGGCTCTCAGTGCAAAGTCTTGCAAGACAAATTGCAGAGTGTTCTTTGGCCCTGGGTTTGGTTGAAGACTCGCAAGTCTCTTTCAAAGATTTTCTTGGAAGGAATTCACGCTGTTGGATATTGCCGTGGTTTATTGGATGTGATTATTAAGCTGCTGGCACATAATGTGTAGAGTTTTGTTAGGTTACTTGCTCAGATACGTTAACCATTCTGTGTAATTTGACTGGTTTTTATTTCTTGATTTGGTAATGAATGAATGTGACAAACTGCTATAGACATCCCAGCTGCTGTGAATGCTGAGAACTGGGGGGTTGTTGATTCTACTTGCACGGTTTTCTGGGGTTTTTTTTGGTAAAATATAAAAAGACGAGGAGTGCTCTTGGTAGCCCGTCACCGATCCTAACGCTGAGGTGAGATGTTAATAAGATTAAATGTCAGAAGTAAGTCTAAAGAGAAATGCGAAATCAAAGGTGAGATTGTATCAAGGTGCTGGCACTTGTTTGATTTATCGTTAAATGCTGCAGCTGATGATTTATTCCGGTCCGTAGTCCCTTAAGTAAAACAAATGCCAAAACAATAAACACACCAGCCGATAAAGCCCGCCAATATTCCAACGAAGGAAACCCGCTTGGTGTGTTTCGCACATTGTTACACGGGGGGTGCTCCACGTTTCACGCTCGAGCGACCTGAGAGAGGCTGTTGTCCGTCGTCGGTTATAATTTGGCAATTACATGGCCGGAGCTGGCGTTTCATATATAAAGTTACATCAAAGGCGGAAGAGAGCCTGAGACTGACGGTCAATGTCAGCGAGACATAGAAAAAGACATTGAGCTAAGGTCATGCATAAAACAAGGTGTTGATACACGAGAAGGGAATAAAATGTTACATATGGGCATACCTGGGAACTTCTCGGCTCCGGCTACCCAGAGCCTTCCCATGTGGGACGCGGCCAAGACTGCACGCTGACGTTGGTGGGCGGTCCCGCTGACGGTGGTCGGTCCCCCATTTAACACCCCCATTTAAAGGATTCGGGTCTTGAACAGGAGGAGCAGCGCTCAGGTATGCATATGGGGATGTCATGCTTTGATCTCACCTTGACCATAAACAATACAGTTTAGGGGTGAAGCTGAATAATCTTTAAGGACCAGAAAATCCATAGATGGACAGTAAAAAATGAAGGGGTGGCTGTTTCAGTTGCAAGAGGATGCCGTGAAGCTGCATGACTGCCGCCTGCTGTGGCCCCCAGTAACTTAGGGCAGTGCAGCTTCTTGGGTTACTATTAACTCCAATAGAAGAATAATGTCTAGCAGCTCACCAGGTCATACACAGAGACAGCGATTTAAGCTTCTGTGGCCCTTCTCGGGTATTGAGCTCTCGGCACCTGCTAGCTGTTCCGTATGTCTGTAAACCTGCTTCGTCTATTGCTGGCCGTGCCAGTTACTTAGTAGCCGAAATAATTCTTTAGCCGCACATATCTGATAACGCTGTGGTTTAGTAATCCTCATCTTGGGGAAAAACGTCTGACCTTTTGTCTTATAAATAGTAATATTCAACGTCCTTTTAGGTATAATACAATAATAATAATATCAATGAACAGAAAGTATAGAGCCGAGAGGGCGGATAGGGGTTCCACAGAGCTCTCCTTCCAGACAGGATCATCCGTCCACGCTGTCAGGTTTATGGCTAATCTCTGTGTAATCTGAGGGCAAGGACGGATCACGGCTCTAAATGTTATGGAAGCCCCGGTCTCCGACGCGCTGCTTATTCATTAGAATTCTGTTTAGGTTTCTTTATATTCAGAATAGCTGTATACCGAAACCTTTAATGCATAAGATTCCGCTCTGTGTTGGGCTCTGCCACTTCTGCAGGGAAACCGTGCCACCTATCTACCAACCACTGTGGAAATGAAATGTCTTTACATTACATTGTGGTAATCTGCGCATGTAAATGCTCTTATCACATAAATGCGAGATACAGAATTATTTACATATTTGTTTTAACCATTCCTTGCTATGAAACCATACAATCCAAACAAGGAAATGTGTGAAGGTTCTACTTTCTTCTTAAATACTACTTTTTCCTTTTGCCAACCGCGTGTCCATGTTTTTTTGATACCCAACCGTTGTGTCCATGTTTTTATTGGGAATGTAGTATTAGGATGGCATTATAACATAAGTTATACTTATTTTCCATTGGTATCTCTCAGTGTGTCTTTATAGCTCACACTGCTAAATGTCCTTATAAATATGTTTACCGTCCCTAGACTCCTAATATCTAATAGAGTATTTCTAGTTCACTCACGATCTGTGAACAAAGCTTAACCGGCAATGGCTGCTACTATGATTATTACAGCCCAGAATAATAATGGCTGAATAGCGCTCTGTGTATCTTCATATAGGCAGATGTAGAAATCATTCCGTGCCGGAGTTCACAATATGCTGACTCGGGCAGTTAGGGGTCGTCAGTACCGAGAAAAGAAATGTGTTGGGTCCTCATCACCCTTCTGCTATTTGACGACAACTCCTAGCACTGTCTGCCGATAGTTTACGGGATGACACAGAACTGTTCTGCCGACACAGACAGCCGCTTTCTTGATCAGTAGCCCTGAAGTAACCCTTCACGCATTTCTGTTTCACAAACAGGAGTCATTGTCAAAAGAGAAAATGTTTCCTACGCAAACTTTTTTTATTTGTAAACACTTGAAGTATATGCCCCCCCTTCTCTCGCTTCGATCAGGACTAAAGAACAGCCATCAACAGTCCAAACTCCTTTCATTAGCCTAAATTGCACCTCCGGATTGCATCGTCCTGATTTTTTCTAGTAGCGTTGGGCTGGGAGGGCATTTGAGTTTTCACTGAAGGATGATTTTTTTTTTCTTTTTTTCCTCCCGAATGTTATTTAAATTGACTTTTGGACGTATATATGTGGCTCCTGCTCCCAGTGCTGTCTGTGGCAGGGAAGGGGTTGCTGAATAGAAGTGTCGTTCTGCCGGTCTCATTGAACAGCCATCCATTCTGCCGTCTCCTGGTAACCGTTACGAGAGGGACTCTTACGCTTAGTAAATGGACGTTTGACGTCATTTCTGTTTTTCTACCAATTTTTCTTCCTACCTGTTTTTCTACCACTTCTACTCAAGTGGATGTTTTCCCGTCTTAAGCTATTTCACTTTGGTTATTTCTAAAAGATATTAGTCACGAATAGCCGGGGCTGCTAATTAAGTAAGCAACAACTGTTAATTAACGGAATTAACTGTCCCATACGATATTCACATTTGTGAAAGTTCTTGGGTTTTTTTTGTTCCATTTTAGTTTGAAGTCAGGGGTCTCCAAACTGCGTCCCTCCAGCCGTTGCAGGTGTAAATCTTCTGTACTCCGTGTAGCTGCAGAAGGGAGATGCGGTCCTGCAACAGCTGGAGACCCCTGACTCCAAAACAGGTAACTCAAGCGATCATTTTCTGGGGAGGGGGGGGGGTTGATTACGCAAATAAAGAAGTTCTCAGATTCCTAATGCAATTGCCTGTTGAAGGTGAAATCTATGCTCGCGTTAGAATGCGTAAAATGTGCCAAAATAGCTCGAGGGCCATACGTTTTATAAACAATATTTTTGTCTGCCTTTCGATGGTTTATTTTATCTGCTGAGTGGCTGATCATGGTTTCTTGACCCTAAGAGGTCTGTATAAGTTTTGATATAACAGAGTGGCTCCTTTTCTGAAGTTATGTCTTGTGGATGGAGAAGTGTTCAGCCTGTGCACATATAATTAGAGGAACAAACAGATTAGGCTCGATCATGAAGCAAATCCAAATATTGAAGTGAGGCTGGACAAAAGTTTCACAATCTAATGGCCGGCAATGAAAACCGGAATCAATAATACCTAATCGTGGAAATCATTTCCATGCGTTTGTTAAAAGGCACCCCTGTAATTTAAAGTACAGACTTTGCCCATACTCTACATACTCGCTACACAAATGTGACCAACACACTCCCTGGCAGCTACCTCCTGAACCCATCGCACACTCCGCAGAGACTACTCTTTCATTGGGATAGAGGCTGACCCCAGCGGGCGTTAAGATGATTTTCTAAAGAGCCAACCAATGTTATTGTATACAGCTCTGTATCCCATGCAGTTAGGTGAAGATATTTTTACTCATTTTTATATTTTTAAATATATTTTAAAGGGACATCTATTCTTGGTTGTCTTTCAGTGTAGACAGCAGGGGGGCGCCCTAAGGTGAGTGCCGGTATTCTCCCCATAAAAGCACATTTTAATTTTTTTCTTTTTTTTTTTTTTGTGTTATTTCTAATTGTGTATCCATCAGCAAGTCGTTGTGATGACAGATTGTCCCTCATTATTGATAGCTGTTAATGATCTGGCAGCCCTATCTATGGCTGTGTACGGCATGCAGGTTTTATGAACATTCACACGTAATTAGGGGACGGTGCCTGTGCCTGCAGCCAGGAATCTGCTACATCGCTTCTCCTCGTTAGAGGTACTTTGACAATGAATTTATATTAAGGCACGGGGCAAATTTTGATGCGAAAATGATCATTCGCGGCTGCTTAAACTCGGTAACCTGTGAGAGTCTGTCAACCAAGCAAACACAGTACTGATTGGCTGAAACCTGTCACCAATACCATCAATGACGAGTGTTCAGAATTGCAAAATTAGATTTTTTTTTATTTTGACCTATATAATTCTGTGTGTGGTTTTCTAGTGCCCTGTCCACTGGTAGATATTGGCATATGAGTAACTTTAAGTAAACTAGTAAATACAGGTGAGGGATGCATAGCGTAGAATGAATGCTTGTGAATACAGACACTCCATGCTTTTCCTTACTCCCTTAATATGGTGAGTAAACCTCTATTTGCAAGAACTTTCTAAGTAGTGACATTTTTTGCCTGTAAGATTATATATATATAATATATATTATATATACATGTCCTGAGGAAAGTCGGCAATGACTGAAACGTCGACTTGACTTTGAATAAAGAGAAATTGTTCATTTAATGACCTGTAGTGCTGACCATCTTTTGAAAGTGCTTTGTATGGAAACTGCTGGTTACTAGCACCGGGCTTGGGAAATTTGGAATGGTGTACAATGGACTCTGTGAGTAATATATATAATCTCTCTATATATGATATATCTGATCTTAAACTCTAAACTCTATGTATTTGAAGGAGGCATCCATTGCCTGGCCAGCACACATTTTAAGATGGCTCGTAGAGATTTATTTATGTTCTTGTTTTTATTTTTTTAAATATGTGTGTGTGTATATATATATATATATATTATAATATATACATATAATGTGTGTGTGTGTGTATATACGTATATATGTTTATAATATAATATTACATTCTCTCCACTCCTCACTCCGTAGTGCTGTAGCTTGTGGAACAGATCCACGTCTTTGGCTATGCTGGCTTTTAAGTTTTCACGCTTGGTGGAATTTGATAGCTTGCTCAGGCGCTCAGAGATAAAGGTTAACGTTGCCAGATATTGGAACGCTTCCAGAACCGCGAGACGCTCTGACCAGCGCTGTGAGACAATGTTACACAGCGCAGGCTGTATTCAGCCCGTAGATCATTCTTGCCATTAAAGATCTGTGTTCCAGTACCAGTGGCGTGCTTACTTTTGTCGTTTTTTACTTATTTTATAAATATAACATAATTTTCTGTGTGCTCTGAAATGGTCCATACATCACAGTAGTGTCAAATATTCCCACATTAGGAATTGACTTCAGGAAAAATCTTTGATGCTTACTCTGTTTTAATATATTTAATGATGTGGAAACTAGGTCTTCTCATCCCTGATGAGCCGTTACCATGACAACCTCAGATGCTGCCCATCTGTTTTCTGTTTTTAGAGAAGTATTCCCAGTGTTATGACTGGTATCGAGGGAAGAAAGTGTCTTGCCGGTGGCATGCACATGTCTCCCTGACACCGGGATAACACGTCTCTGTCGTGAAAGGCGTAGGAGGTTTCACATTCAAGACTCCAGCGTTAACTTGCCTAACGTACACCTATATGCTCCCGGAAAGGCTTAAAAGAGGTGATCTGTTGCCCTGTACTGTGTATAACTCTCTGGTTTTCCATTGAGGTTTGCATGCACCAGAGAAGAATATTTTCATTGTATCTCTCAATAGACCATGAGCTCTTTCCCCTTATCTGTAATTATTCTGTTAGTTTCTTCATGCGTGCCGCTTGCCTCATGGGTAAAGCATTATGCATTAACCTACATAATGTGTGAAATGTATCCCAGTTTCCACTTCCCTGTTAGTTACTTTTTTCACTTTATTATTACTTTTCTTGAATGCACCATTTCCATCTAGTTTCATGTGTTTTCTTCTTTGTTTATTGGAAAGGGAAATCACTCATGAAATAATTTTTACATTTTTTTGGTACTCTGGCAGACATGAACTTAATTGGACGAATGTTTTTCCTCCTCGCATTCCCCCTTATCCACAGCAGCCAGGACCTTTCTGTGATGCCTTCTTAGTAAGGGGAAGCCTGCTATCCGTTGTATCCCACAGACATCCCTGTCCTTGCTTACAGATTAGAACATTCCTCTAGGCGGTATCTTCACGACAGCTTTCTCTCGGTGTTAGGACTAAATGTGTGTTATATCAGCGCTCTATGGAATGACATTGTTAAATGGGTTAAATCTTAGGGAACCTCTCCTCACATCTCAACTCCCATAATGGGTTTACCATAAGAAAAGAACACACCTTGTGAGTTCCCCGACTCGCCTGTTAACAAAGATTAGAACACTAAACATATGTGGCATGAAATCTGCCATTTGCTCTGTTAGAAAATACACTAAGTGCAGCTTACATGTGGCTTACCCACCCTAGTGGTCTAAAATTTTTATTATATTGATGATCTTACCAGGGCTGTAACTAGAAACCACAGGGCCCTGGGTCCCCTGACTTCACATGCAATGTGTGTAGGGCTGCAACTAACGATTATTTTAATAATCGATTAGTTGGCCGATTATTTTTTCGATTAATCGATTAATCGGATAAAAAAATTAATGTAAATTTTTCATTTATTTAAAATAATTTAATAAACAAATGATGTTAAATACAAACAGCAGAATAAAAAAACTTTGATAAAATGCATTTCTTGTCTTTATTTCCCAACCAGCCCCCCAATTTATGCACATTTGAGCCCAGGCTTGCCACGCTGCCTCCCAGACATGCAATGCTGCCCCCCCACATATGCCATTCCACGCTGCCTCCCACATATGCCACTCCACGCTGCTACAACATATGCCACTCCACGCTGCCTCCCACATCTGCCACTCCACTCTACCCCCCACATGCCACTGTGCCTGATACGCCTTATACCCCCTGAAACACCACTCCATCCTCCCCAGACATGCCACCCTGCCTCCCAGATATGCCTTATATACTGTATATGCCTTATACCCCCAGATATGTCACTTCACTGCCCCCAGGATTTAGATTCCCCTAAATTAACCCTAAACTCCCCATTAACCATAACTGCCCCTAAATTAACCCTTAACACCACAGCATCCCCTAAATTAACCCAAAAGACCCCACAACTGCCTCAAATTAACCCCAAACACCCCATTAACCATAACTTTGCCCCAAATTAACCCTAAACACCCAATTAAACCATAGCTGCCCCTAAACACCCCATTAACCATAACTGCCCCTAAATT
>VKOC01023245.1:0-26994 GCA_009364415.1 Spea multiplicata
ATATTATATATTGGGTTTTTTTCAGGACAAACAGGGCTTTCTTTAGATACTTTATTTTTATCATATCACCTAATTTACTATAAAAAAATACTATTGTGATTTTTTGTTAAAAAATTACTTTTTCTCACTTTTTAAACAAAAAACCATTTTTCCCCAAAGCTGGTAATTCTGCCCCATGTTCCATTTCGGGTATCTTTAAAGCCGGCCAATGAAATTTACCCCATCAAACCACATATTTTTGAAAACTAGACACCCCAAAGTATTTAAAATGCTGGGATTTTAACCCTTTCCATGCACTAATTTTAACACCAGCCTTTGTCAAACTTTATGGTAGTAATTTCTTTTTGTATTTTTTCATTTAGATATCTGGTCCTACTGCTCCCATGTCCCATCTTTGTCACATCTTTGAACCCGGCCAATTCAATTTACTCCATCAAATCATACATTTTTTAAAACTATACACCCTATGGGCATTTATAATGCCAATATTTTAACTCTTTCCATGTGGGAATTTTTGTGAAGCTATAGCGTGAATTGTAGGTGATGGTGGGATTAAATGTTACCATTTTTTTTTTTTACTTATCTCACTGATTAGTGAGCTGGGCTCCATGCATGTCCGCAACACAGTTTATGCTTAGGAAGCGATTCCGATAGCTGTTTTAGCTCGCTGCGATCTTTGCGGGGAGGGCTTTCCTCCCTGGATCCATGGTCAGCAGCGATGCAGCTATTTAACAGCAGCTTTGCCGTTAAGGGGTTAATAGGCCTACAGACGCCGATCACTCCTGTGTTCCAATGGCAGCTAATCCATGTTTAAAAGGCTAATTGACCATTAGAAAACCTTTTTGCAGTTTTGTTACGTCTAGAAATGTCCTTATTTTCCCATGAAAACAGCCAAGTGACCCCAAGTATTTGAAGGGTGATTTGGGAAACAACTGGTATTTCTATCTTATTATTATTATTATCTATAAAACAGTTGGGGATCAGCAATTTAAGATGGTATTTCTGAGCTCCATTAGCCTTATACTATTACTTTATCTATGAACTATTCTATCTGGTTACAATTATTTGCTAAATATAATTTTGCAAATGTTTCTGTACCATGGAATTAAGGAGAACTGTCTCAGCTTTTAGCATAACTAAACTCATTTATGAAACCTACCTTGTGTTTGGAAAGATTTTGATGATGTAAATCCAAGATGAGATCCACAAAACTTAAACACTATCTTTTTCTATGTTTTTCAATGATGATTGAGCACTGTAAGTGTTATAACAGCCAATCAATACTGTGGAAAAAATAGTAGTTTTCCACTGCAATCAGAACTAAAACTGACGTGATACAACTTATACCCCACTATATGCCCCCCCTGACTTACCAATGCCTCCTTATACTTGTCCCCCATGCTTCCCTGGTGTCAAGTGGGGGCAGCCGATGGACGTCTGACTGAACGTTGGAAGGTCACGCCGGTGCTCCATCATAGAATCCCCGGTGGAACGGTCGGGTAGCAACGGAGGCTGTCTATGCACATTGGGCAGACGTTCACCTGCTGCCAGAGAGGGGGGTCCAGGTCTCCTACAGCACTGCGAGGGATCTGGATCTTAGTCTTGTAGTCAGATCTCTATCTACTGGGCTGCAGACCGATCCGTGGCCTATAAGCAACTGGGCCGCACAGCTGTTCCGGGCGTTTATCTTTTTTTCATTTAGCCGTGCTGCGGGCAAACAGTAGGGTGAGGATCCAGATCGCCCGCAGCGCTGCAGGGGACCTGGATCCTCCTCTCCAGTCACCGTGGATGTCTGTACTATGCAGACAACCGTGCTGATGCCGGCACTTCTGCCGGGAATTCTATGAAGGGGCGCCAGTGTTACATGACCTTCCGGTGCTCCACCATAGAAGCCCCAGCAGCAGTGGAGGTTGTCTGAGCGCATCACACAGACTTCCCCCGGCTGCCAGAGATGAGGATCCCCCTGCATGGCACCCATATCCTCCTCCCTGGCAGCCGGGGAAGGTCTGTACGATGCCCACAGACAACTTCTGCAGCTGTCGGCACTTTCGCCAGTGCTTCTATGACGGAGCGTCGGCATAGAAGCCCCGGCGGTTGTGACGGGCAGCAGCAGAGGTTATCTACGTGCATCACGCAGACGTACGTCGGCTGCCCACACTAGGCACCAGGGAGTCTGGGGTTCATAGGTAAGTCGGGGGGGGTCTCTAGGGGTGCATAAAGCATATCAGGGGCAGAGTGGCATTTCTATGGGACATAAAGCATATCAGGGCAGAGTGTCATATCAGGGGGCAGAGTGGCATATCAGGGGAGCAGAGCGTCATATCAGGGGGGCAGAGTGGCATATCTGAGTGGCACAATTTTATGTTCTTTTTATGGATGGAAAGACAACCATATTTTAAATTTAATGATAATAAAAGTAAAACGCACAATAAATGTAATGCACTTGAATCAAACCCAAAACACCCCACCTGCGGTCTGTGGAAAAACAGTCTTCCACAAAACCGGGCCCTGGTGCCAAAAAGGTTGGGGACCACTGCGCTACTGCATTCACTGTAACCAATAGTAACCATGCATACAGCAGTCTCTCGAAAATGTATTGTAACGTCACAATGAAGTACGGTAAATACCCTACGCAGTGGCACAATTACCCTGCCGCACGACATACAGCCAAAGTCATAAAGAACTATCTTGAGAGTAAAGAAGTGCCCAGGACCATCCCTGGGAACCAAATGAGCGGCTCCTCAGACGCTTCAAATATTAACCATTTAATTGGCCATGTAATAGTTCTAATAATGGTATAAAAGATCATTAACCGTCAGGAGATAAACATATTCAGAATCAAATTGCTTAATCGCATGTGACATTTCTGTTAAGTAATGCTATGGAGAAAAACCAAATAGAATGCTCAGATAACATCTGATATAAATACAAAGACTGTAAGCTCTACAGGGCAGGGACCTCCTTTCCTAATATACTCATACCTATCGGACCTTAATCATATAATTCATCTGTTATATGAAAGATCTAATGATCATTTAAACGTTATGAGGGAAAAACGTCAGACTTGTGACGTCGGCCACGCATAACACACGAAACATTACACTGCAGCGTGTTGCCCGATCACTGCCACATACACAGCACACACGACGAGCCCACTCATATACACAGACACCGCCACGAGGAGTCTCTGTGTCACGGCTGCAGCCCACACAAGCCGTTCTGGACACTGGTACCATAGAGTTCACACTAAGTCCGCCACAGCTACGGATGTCGCTGTCGAAGTGACGTAGCACTACGCGCCGGAAATTAACCCTCTGGAACTGAGAACACCATAGAGACGGGAGGAGCCGCCCGGAGTGACCCGAGAGGAGAGAGCCCCCCTCCTTCTCAGGTGTGACCCGATACCAGAGACACCCGGGAGTTAACAGAAAGGGGATCGGTCCTACAAGTGACCAAACAAATCTTCTATTCCTTCGAAGCGACCCAGTAGACGCGGAAGAAGAAAGGCACCCCAGAGTGACCTGAATACGGATATATTAACAAAGTAACTCGAGACCAGGAGGACCACCACCAGTGCCCCGATAGAGCCCGGCAGAGGGCGTGACCCTGTGTCAGGAGCCCTGTAGGTCAGTAGTGAGTTTGAGCGGTTGGTGTCCGTGCCGTGTGTACTTTGCGAGGTGCGCCTGTAATTACATGGAGCGTGGTCGATGGCTGAGTATAGATTACTAGCCCGGTGTGTTATAGATACATGGCTTCCTGGCAGCGTTACTCGTCTTGTTCATCGGGTGTTACACTGTGTCATGGTGATTTCTGTCTGTGTGCCCACAAATGCCTTTATTTTTCCCTCTCTCCTCACAGCAGCAGTTCAAACTGTTCAGTTACAAGGAACAGTAATAATAAAGCCTGTCACTCGGTGTTGGGACTAATCTATCATATGTCACTTGTCACTTTGTAATCTCGCACTGTAAAGTTTACGCATACTTTGGGATGTCTGTATCAGAGCTGCAATAATCTCTCCAGAGCTAAGCTATAAATATGGTTTGTACGTTATTGTTTTATATGGCGCCATCATACTCCGCAGCGCAGTACATAACTTTATGTAATTATTTGTACACATGCGGCTTTCCCGGACTTTGTTAATGGAAATGCCCGTTGTAAAACTGGGGTTTCCTGCAGGAATCAAAACATGAATTCCAATGGAGGAATATCTCTTCCCCTATTATTCAGAAGGAACCAGGTTACTGTGTTTGATGTAGCAAAGCTTCCTATTAATCTGTAAGACAACAGCAAGATGGTTGTGATGTATAAACACCCTGTGATATCGAGTTATTCATCCGCATATAGATCAGCGTGCTCATCCTCCAAAAGGTATCCCATGAATGATTATTTGGGTAAGGCTCAGTCGGTTAGAATATTAAATTGAGCTCTTCACAAATGAACTGTCTCAGAAGTTAAATAATCTCTAAAAAGTACTAAAACCTTCTGAAAATGTGTTTTTTTTTTTTGTTTTTTTTTGTTGAGGCCTTATTTCATGATGTGGTCCTTCAGCGTATGACATATTTCTCATGGTTAAATTAGGGATAAGGTCGTTGCAAACGGATCACTTTTTGAAGCAGGTCAATGCCTTTCTGGTTTGCTTTATGATCTGTCTTCATTGGTGTACTGGGCCGCATCATGATAAACAGGAACGTGGAGTTTTCCAGCTAGCAAGATCATTTAGTTATTTTTAATATAAAGTGGCGTCCTAAAAAATGAAAATAATTTTAGGAGACTTACCTGTTCCCTTAGTAGGACTGCCAGGAACTGGCAAAATAGACATCCAGATCCCTACGCATTTTACACAGAGGTCATTCACAAGTCAATCATTGATGCAGGAAATGTGGGAATCTAAACTCATGACTCAAAAGCCAAGAACTTTGTGTAAAAGTACCATATTTGTTATGTGTGTTAACTGTCCCATTTAAGTTGTACAGCACTGCGTAATTAGTTGGCGCTTAATAAATGAAAGATAATAAAAATTACAAACATGTCGGACTGTTTCTGAAAATAAGGTAAATATGTAAAATTTTCCCCGTTTGCCTTGCATATGCCTGTTAGGATTGTCACATAATAGTTCATTGTTTGTGTCCCTGCTTGAGATCACAATTTTGTTAATTTTTTTATTTATTATATATACAGCTTTACTGCTATGATGGGAAGTGATCTAATAAATCAGTCTTAAACATTGGCGTATGTCTAAAAAGTGGTCTTATCACCATAATAACCAATGGCTGGTCTTGCTGATAGGTCACTAAGGCGATATGGCCACTTTTCAGTGTTTGCTCTTTATAAATGTTCTAATCTAGGGGTTGACAAATTTGGTTTGAGTCTAGGAGCTCGCCAAAAAATTAAAGTTCCAACTTTTCTCCTCAATGTTTTCATTTTTTTGCCCCGGGGTAGCGCTCCAGCTTCTGCTTTACTTATATCTCTCTCACAATGCACGGTCGTTCTCTTTTCGGCTGCTAGCATCATGAGACAGAGAACGACCTGTTGGCTATCTCCGATCAAGTCGGTAACGGTGGCATTATCTACTCTGTGGACATCCCTTTCATAATGTACCTAGTTTGCAAGATCTATAGGAATAGTGCTTGATTCCATGCATTTGATTCCAGTTCTGCTCATGTTTCAGTTCTGATTTATCTGTAATGCACTGCATGCTTTATACAGTATGTGTGTGATTATGTGTACAGTACTCTAATGCATTCGTTGCCATGTTGACATTCTCATCTGAAACTTCTGTTTCTTGAAACAGGACTGCTTTGCGTCATACAGTAGTATTATTATAATGTTACAGTACAATTATTTTAATGTTACTATCACCGGCATTCTAAGATTTGATGTCTGGTCAGATTAGTTGATTGAAAAAACCCTTTTCCCTGTATTTACTCTAGAGCAGGAGCGGGATTGTAGAGCATTGTCACTACACCAGCCATGCCGTTCCCCTTTGGGAAGTCCCACAAGTCTCCTGCAGACATAGTGAAGAATCTAAAGGAGAGCATAGCTGTGCTCGAGAAGCAGGACATCTCTGACAAGAAAGCGGAAAAGGTAAAGAAATACATCTCGTATCTATCGTTCACATACAGCTAACAGCACAAAGTAAAGATTGGGATCCTGTTACTTATGCCGGGACTTTTGCGTTTGAATAAAATATATATGAATTTGTATATTTAATTTAATATTTGTAACCTTTTTGGATGCTTAAAAGGACAGGGAGAGCCCTGATCAACAAATTCATATGAAATGCATTTTTCAAACCTGGAAACAAGTACTTCATATAGAACCATTTTATTCCACTGATTGGCTATTTGCGTTGGATCTCCTATGGAAATCAATGGGAGAATTTTCCATTCATGGGGAGTAAGTATATCACATGACAGGCAATTTGGGACCTATTAGCTATCCTGTACATTAAAATGTATATGATGACTGTGGTGGCTCTTTAAACAGTAAGTTTAACACTGCTGGAATTCATTTATTAAACTTCTGTCTATGGGCAGTAAGGGTGTGTGTGTCAAGATTACATCACTTTCATAGTCTGTCTGGCCGCTTTAGAGAAGCAGATGATGCAAGAAGCTGTCACTCATTCTTACAGCAATCAATGGGACTAATGTAATAAGTAACTGTTACTTCTGGTTGGTGAATGGGCTCTATGGTGTAAACTGAAGGTTTCGCTACACCAAGTCGCTAAATATTGATAAAAGTGAGAACTTTTCTTCTCTCCCCCCTTTTAAGCCTTTAACACCGCCAACATAGGTTGTGTTTCCATAAAATGTTTGTCTTTATTTTCTGGTGTCTAGTACATTCACTATTACGTTAATTTATACAAAATATGACTGAAGTATCCTTATTCTGTGCGCCCGCATAATGGGAATGCTAGGTCACTCAAGTATGGCTTTAGCGTACAGTTATACAATGGTGGCTGTCTAGTAGACCATGTTAATACTCCAGTTTATGGCTTACTATATCTGCTACTGCAGCCTTCAATTGTTGGTATAATAGAGACTGTCGGTATCAGAATTGTGTTTATAGCATCCCTACAATGTATTACTCACCAGTAAATAAAAAGAACGTATACCACAACTCATAATAAAGATGAACCCCCACAGTCAGCCAGGTGAGTGATCAGTTGTGGCACTAAAAAGAAAAATAAAGGTTTGTAGAATACAGATACTCAAGATGCGGGACCCCCAGAAGCAGGTACAGGCCTAAAGTATGCGTCCGGTCTGCACATTGGCCCAATAGTATTATTATAAAAAGTGCTTCTATTCATAATCTTTTTTGACTCCTTTAGGAGAAAGATACTTAAGTCTAGTGATGCACAGGGTGTATTTTTACATTCTCTTATCACCCCCCGTGTCATCCATGTATCTTTTCCAGAGTAAACACTGTTCATAACAAGGTAGAGGAGAAATTAGATTCACCTCTATTTTATTTAAGGTCAGGACGACCTTTGAACCCATCGCTGTACTCTTACTCTTTATATAGGTTTGGTCCTGAAACGTAAAATATAGCTTGGCTTATATATGTTGGATTGATAATATATATAATATATACATTCTGTTTGGTTGCTACAATATTCCATAACATTTGTATCTGATCTTTACGGGAGTTTTATGGTGCTTTCTCATTAAAAGGAACGCCCTAGCCATCATATGCACTTTAATTTACATGGTGCCCCCTTGCAAAGGCATAGGGACCTAGCACTACCCCCCCTATGCGTTTTCCCCTTTTGCCTGCCCTACCTGTTTCAAAGCAGGGGATGGGTTCGGGTGGACACATCTGCTGCCATATGATACTTACCGGAACATCTCGGGACACAGAGCGGGTGGGACGCTGCGGCCACTTAAACTACATAGTACATTTTTGCTTTTTTTTTTTTCAACTTGAGGCAATGACATTAGACATTTCGATTGCCTGATACCTTTTGGTTTTGAGGTTTAAAAATACTGCCTTTATTATGTTATGTCTAGAAAGTGTTTCATTACTTTTGGTCTGGCACCACAATGCAGCCTTTTCTTTTTATTTTAAATAAAGTAGTTTACTTTAATGGCCGGTTACAAAGTTTCACAGAGGGCAATCACTATTAATGTTAAAACCACTTTTCTTGCTCAATGTATTCATCTAAGCTAGCATCACATATTTAATGCTTCACTTGTGCTCTGAGGTTTAGGTGGCAGTGTGTCTTAAAAGGGACACTCCAGCCATCACATGTACTTCAATATATGATAGCTGCGCGGCCCCTTTAAATTTGTGTGCTCTGCCCCTTGCAAATGCATAGTTATTTTATGTCATGAGAAGTGACCCATATTTGTTTCCGGACAACACATTTAATTTCGGACACAAATCGGGGGCCCTTTTTGATTTCGGGGAAAAAACTCATTCAGACACCCACATTTACCCTCGCTCACTTTCACAGATTCACTCACACTCTCATTTTCGTTCACTTTTTCTCATGCTTTTGGAATGTCTACCTACCGTCTCTGCCAACCGATTCCATGTGTCGCAGGTCTGTGTCCGTGTCTCCCATCCTCTTCTCTCCTCTTCTATCCCTGCTTCATCCTCAAGGACATGAGCTTTCGCCAAAATGGCAGAGCTTCTGGTGACGTACCTACTTCCCGACCCTCCGATCCGGGGAGAGGATGTTTCACAGGGTTATTTTAGGGAAAAATGACGGAGATACGGGTGCTGTCCTCTACCCCAACCCTCCAAGGGTGACGACGTCATCTGAAGCTCTGCCATTTTGGCAGAAGTTTCCCAGGAGGCTATGTCCATTAAGATGCAGATGAAGAAATAATACAGAAAATAGAAGAACGGAGGATTGGAGACGTGGAAGGGGAGCTGTGAGACACGAAAGCAGTTTGCAGAGAAGGTAGGCAGAGTTTCAGTGTGTGAAAGAATGGAACCGAAAGAGCTCAACTTTTTTAGCTTTTTTTTGTCAGTTTTTCTGAGATTCGCACAAATTGACGAAGTCTGCAAGTTTCATTAAATTTGCAATTTGTACAAATCTAAATGCGCACGAGTCTAATACTTGCCTCCAGTCATTTGGCTCTGTTCAGACCCCCATGCAGTTGCATAGAAAGCACTATGGATTTCATAGGAGACATTGGATTGGAAGATTGGAATACTATAATATTGTCCCTTTATTTGCTAGTGGTGGTAGAATTTTCAATCATATTGTTACTTTTATTTGTCTTTGGTTGCATTTATACTTGCATGTAGCCAATTAGCATGCAGCAACACACACGCACACACCTTTTACTGTGTTTTGTTGGGTGTGACTGGACTGGGAAGTGATTCATGGGGCTCAGTGTCCCAGTTAAATCATACCAGGCTGGTTTAGTCATGTTCTGTAACAATATGCTTTCATATAGTGACTGCCTCATCACATCTCTTCTTTGAATGGTGACACAGTGACATCGTATTTCTGCTCACTCATTACAGTCTCCATCACCATAAATAGACATTGCCTGTCCCGTAATGTGCATTGGCAATGAATTATGTGTACTGTATTTTCATGAGTTGACATTTTATGTGCATATAACCAGTTTTGCTGTTCTTACTGCTATGGTTTATTAGATAAAAATCCTTTTGTTCGTCTACTTCCTACATCACGGGGATCTGGAGGTCTTCGGTACACTGGTTGTCCGAGCTGATCGACGAAGTTGTCCTGTTGAAAAGGAGCCTCTGTTTCCTTTTAGGAGTAGTGCTGGAGCCCAACCTCTTTCAATACCTCGGATTCTCTGTGACTTGGGGAAAACACAGCACAAAAATATGCTTTATCTGCTAAACTACAGCAGCAAGAATGTGATAGCGCTAGGTTTCCAGCCTTCTTAGACACAGTTGTTTTTAAAATGGAACCATTTTAGGCTTCTTTTTGTTTTTACTTTGCAAACGAATCAACACTTTGCAAAGAACCGATCAAAGCTCTCTTTCATTTGGGAGACCTGTTGCTTTGGCTGCTTTTGTGTGGGTTTATAAACTCCTTTTTCTGTGCTGTCTCGTTTTACAGTTGAGAGGAGGGTTGTTACCTCACACATTCAGCTCCCCCACCCTCCAAACCAATTCCTTTAGCCGTCCCTCTCCAGGCTCAAACATCTCGCTTCCCGCGTATTCTGCTGACGACATGCACATCAGGAGCAAGGACGATAAGAAACTGCCATGGCCTAAGCCGAAAAGAAGCTCGTTTGTGTCCGGGAGACAGAAAACAGACAGGACAGCAGTATTATCGGTTAATGAGTTACCCTTGTACCAGGGCATGCTTGTAGAGTCTCTTGGTGGAGGACGTTCACACTGTGTTGGAGTTACTAACGTTTTCCTACAGGACAATCAACTAATGCCACATGTGTTTGTGACAGAGGACATGTCCGCCAGCAGTGAGAATATTTGACATGGGTGTCATATTGTTTCAAGTGGCTAAAGACACATGGGTGTGAATCACACTTGCGTACACACAATATTTGAATTTAATGTGTGTTACTATTTTTTTCTAGTATACTACAATTCCTGTGTGCTTGGTACAAGAATCTTGTGTTCCCCTGTTGTCTTTAGTCACTGCAGGTGACATTGTACCTCTCTGGACACTAACCATTTTCTTGTTTCACATTAATTTTCCAGTTGGGAATTTCTATCCACACCTCTGCTTAGTAAATCCTCATGAGTTGACATCACAGAAAATCAGTATCTTCTTTATCTGCAGGATAAGGGTGCTGGTGGGCAGCAACCTGAACTTCCAGAAATACATTTCTCTTCATGGCCCACCCCATATCCCTATTAATAATGTTTTTAATAAAACAATTCTATGTGGTGGTATACTTTTATATGTGTACATTTTGCATGTATCATACATTTTATATAGATATTGATATATATGTCAAAACCTGTGTGTGTGTGTATTGTCCGCCACAGTCTGTGTTGTTTAGCAGGTTTTCTATGTGAGGGGCCAAGAAGCCTTTTCAAAACCTGCAGTCCTGGCCCCTCAACAAACATTTTTAATTCAACTCTGTTTTTTTCACAGGCAACTGAGGAGGTGTCTAAAAACCTGGTGGCTATGAAGGAAATCCTTTATGGAACAAATGAGAAGGAACCACAAACAGAGGCTGTAGCTCAATTGGCTCAGGAACTGTACAACAGTGGCCTTCTGGGAACCCTGGTGGCTGATCTACAGCTCATAGACTTTGAGGTAATACAAAATGGCAGCCGCATTTCTCACACAGAGAAATTGCAACCATAGGCTTTAATTCAGCAAAGGTTCAATTGAGTTACTCCTTTTCTGTTACACTGTATTTACAGCACTCCACCTAGTAATGTGTGGGGGATCAAGTTTAAAGGTACTTTTCACCTATCCTGCTGAATTTGACGTGTTTAACTAAATATAACATTAGAAAGATTCATTCACAGAAGTCATTGTTTCCATGTTAACAACACATAATGCAGGTCCACCTCATCCTTTTTGGCTCTTAGTAATGCATTGTGCCTATTTTAGCACATGGTTACCTTTTGCATTTTGTTCTTAGATGTTTACAAATTCCTAGCGTACCTAACATAAACAATTTGTCCTTTTAGGGCAAAAAAGATGTGGCTCAGATCTTCAACAATATTTTGCGGAGGCAAATTGGAACTCGGACTCCGACAGTGGAATACATATGCACTCAACAGAATATTCTCTTCATGCTTTTAAAAGGGTATGACTTCTTTTTTCGGAACGGCATTGACATTACATTAACTGTAGTGTTATTGTTAGCTTTTAGAGAAGAATAGACTGCCAATGAGTTGTGAGACAGAAGTGTTTGTGGTCTAAATCCATTGTTTTTTTTATATCTGTTTCTTACTACTGTGTCTGTTACCACTTTATGTAAAACCTCCAGATACGAGTCTCCTGAGATTGCTCTAAATTGCGGAATCATGCTGCGGGAATGCATCCGGCACGAGCCACTTGCTAAGATCATCTTGTGGTCCGAGCAGTTCTATGACTTCTTCCGATATGTGGAGATGTCAACGTTTGACATCGCTTCAGATGCTTTTGCAACGTTCAAGGTAATATCTGGGAAATCCACAAAAGGCATGCTACAAATGGCCATCCGGTTAAAAAGCACTGTTCTACAAGCAACTGTAATAACAGTTTGGCAGGATGCAGCACTACTTTTGTACAATTTTTGGAACTTGGGTATTCATTGGATTTAAAATCTATTAAGGCTTCCTAAATTCTTTCATGGACGAATCCATTAAACACATGAATGGGTTTTTTTTTTATCCCTTGTGAGTGGGTCCCAGGGCAAACACCTATCTAAAATCTGTTTTTCTTATGTGTTTTTATTTTGTGCATTTTCTGAAATACACTAATCTTAAAATGTGAATTTTGTAATTATTATGTCGTTATGTAATTATTTTGGCTGATTTTTTTTTTCTCAAGGACCTGCTGACGAGACACAAGCTCTTGAGTGCTGAGTTTCTTGAGCAGCATTATGACCGGGTAAGAATTCTTAACAGAATCGCACACAACTGTGTTGGAAGAGAAAACCGTAAAATAATTTAAATCCAGGTTTATGGTTTCTCCTTCATTCATTTTCTGAAGATCTTAAGACACTTTTTTCCACATTTATCTGGGTCACATTCACTTATTGATCTGTAGCAAAGGCATAATGCTCTATACTGCTTGTAATTGTTAGCAGGTATATTCATACATTGCTAATGTATACTACCATGTAGTGCTCTGCGGTCTTGAGAACCGTTTACTGCCTGGATCGCCACTTGGTATCCACACACTACTGTATGAATCTGCTTGCAAACAGAGACGCGTTTTTAGTGCGTTACCCCACTTTTGACTAATGTTTGTGTCTTCATCTAGTTCTTCAGTGAATATGAGAAGTTATTGCACTCAGAAAACTATGTGACAAAACGACAGTCATTGAAGGTAGGTTTATCATTTACCTTGTGTTATTGGCGTGCAAATAGTATGTGCATTGCTCACACCAAAAGACACGGCCTCTTTTAAACAAGTTGCAGTATAACCAGTTTGGTTGATCTGTTTTGAATTTCTTGCACGGAATTTGGACTTCTGATATTCTAGCTGTTTGAAAAACTACCTTGTCCTGTTAGTATTAGTGTGTTAAAGACTCAGATCTTGTGTGCGGTGCTTCGCTTGTAGGGTCCCAGGTGGCTCGCTGGTACCCTATGTCTCCAAAGGCTGCCTTATCTATGAGATTAGAGAGGAATAGCTCTTATGAACAATAAAAGAGCTACAAACATAGCTGTGTTCACTTAACACCTTCCATACTAATGACGTACCTGGTACTTCCTGGTTGGGTGTCGCCCCCAGACCGGAACGTACCAGGTATGTCATCGATGATGCGCAATTCAGCATCGCTATGGACGCTGGGATCACGAGGGGCGGCTGCTACTGACCACTGGGTGTTCCCAGTGATCCGTAGCAGCCACTCCCCCTCAATTCCGTGCACGTGATCGCTTTGAAGCGAATCACGAGCATGGAATCAAAATATTTAAATAAAACTGCGGTCTTCAAGGGAAGACGCAGTATAAGAACACCGCTAATGAAGGGGTTAAAGCACATAAATCGATGTCTAATGTTTTGGCATTAGCAGTAATTGTGGGCAGTTTGTTGTAAGGCAGCACTATTTTTATTGTTATGCATGTGCTAAGGTTTATGCAACATTTACCACTTTCCTTTGTCATTCATTTTCATTATTTTTTTTCCTCCTTAACATGTTCTGAACCTCTTTATCTCCTTGTCTTCTTCTGTTCGTTTTATTCATTTCTATTCTATTCATTTTATACACATTATCTAACCAACCATGTATTTAGGTTTTTTTTTATTTGTCTTTTTCTTTCTCTCCTGTCTGCAGCTTCTTGGAGAGCTTCTGTTGGACAGACATAACTTCACTATCATGACGAAATATATCAGCAAACCAGAGAACCTCAAATTGATGATGAACCTTCTACGTGACAAAAGCCGCAACATCCAATTTGAAGCTTTCCATGTCTTTAAGGTGATGAGTGGGGAAGTGTTGTAAATTTTACCAAACTATTAGTGTAACAGTATACCCCAGCATGGATTTAGTACATAATTTCACTGACCCTTGACAAGGAAATGGTGGGACATTCCTAAAATTGACATAGAAAGAGGGAGGGTGACATGTCAAAACAGAGGAAATGCTATTTGTAAACCAGAACTCTTGTGTCTTTCATAAGACTCTTTTGTAAGAGGTCAGGGTTAGTCAATATGTACAAGAGGTAACTAGATTGCATCTTAAAGAAGCACCAACATAAATATGAACAGTGAAACATTAACGGCACCAGCCTAAGTTATCTAGCAGAAACGCTTTATCGTTCACTTTACCACCAGCTTACGTCCCTGTTTAATTGCTTACTATTCATAGTGTATCAAATATATTGTGCAAGAGAGGGAAAAAATCATGTTCCTGTATAGTTTCATCATCTGTAGCTGCTGATGGAAGTTTTATTATAAACCAGTTTCATTACTAGGGTTAAATGTGTTTTCCAGTGATGCAAAGATGTTTGTAATCTTAACCACTACACTACCGGGCTTTTTTCATGCATCAAATACCATATGTCGATTCAATCATTATTCTTTTTCTGTTAATAGTGTACCTCTTTTAACGGAGAGGCTTCCTTTTTGATACCATATTTACATGATTAGCCAAACATTTATTATGACTAATTTAGTAAAAACTAGAGACAAATAGGAAAAAAAAAACCCTCACAAAATTAAATTGACAGAAAATACCCTCAGGTTGTAACAATTTAGTTGTACTGATTTTGGACATACCTCAGTACAGTAGTGGCTGAAAGTTTTTGACGCAAATATTAATTTTCACAAAGTCTGCTGCCTCAGTTTAAATAATGGTCTATTTGCATATACTCCAGACTGGAGGCTTTAACCCCTTCTGTGCCAGGAAGCCGTTACATTTAAAATACTTGATTGCGTAATTGGGCATTTCCATCCGGGTCACCCGGAAGGTCATCGGAGACAGGATATCGGGCGCCACCAGTGCAGAGCTTGCTCAGAAATGGCAGTAGGCAGGTGTGAGTGCATCTGCATGTGTAGTGAGGCTAAGACTTTTGGAGGAGGGCCTGGTGTCAAGAAGGGCAGCAAAGAAACCACTTCTCCCAAGGAAAATTACCAGGGACAGACTGATATTCTACAAAAGGTATAGGGATTGGACTGATGACTGGGGTAAAGTCATTTTCTCTGATCAATTCTTTTTCCGATTGGAGAAGACAAGGTGAGCGCTACCATCAGTCCTGTGTTATGCCAACAGTAAAGCATCCTGAGACCATTTATGTGTGGGTTTGCTTCTCAGCCAATGGAGTGGGCTCACTCACAATTTTGCCTAAGAACACAGCATTGAATAAAGAATGGTACCAACACATTTTGCAAGAGCAACTTCTCCCAGCCATCCCAGACGAATAATTCCTTTTCCAGCATGATGGAGCACCTTGCCATAAGGCAAAAGTAATAAAGGGCTCGGGGAACAAAACATCGAAATTTTGCATCCATGGACAGGAAACTGCCCAGACCTTAATCCCATTGAGAACTTGTGTTCAATCCTCAAGAGGCAGGTAGACAAACAATAACCCACAAATTCTGACAAACTCCAAGCATTGATTATGCAAGAATGGGCTGCCATCAGTCAGGATTTGACCCAGAAGTTAATAGACAACATGCCAGGGCGGATTGTGGAGGTCTTGAAAAAGAAGGGCCAACACTACAGATATTGCCTCTTTGCATAAACTTAATGTAATCGTCAGTAAAAGCCTTTGATGCTTATTAAATGCTTGTAATTTTACTTCACTATTACCATAGTAACATCTGACAAAAATATCTAAGAACACTGAAGCAGCAAACTTTGTGAAGACCAATACTGTGTGTGCGGATGCACTCACGCCTGCCTGCTGCCATCCCTGAGCAAGCTCTGCACTGGTGGCGCCCCAATCCCGCAGCTGAATCAACATTAGGAGAAGGTCCTGATGCTTGCTGGACTTTCCCGAGCACTCTGACCCATTCTTCTTTTTTGGCTTTGAACTGGCATTGGCACCGGTGGAAAGGATTGTGTCCGGAATCTGCCGGTGTCGCTGCAATTTCTATTGGACAGTCCAAAAGAGCATCTTGCGTTAAAGGGGAACTGTCACGTGAGATAAAACAGTAGATGTTGCAGATGTAATGTCCCTGGGGACATAGTATAATACTACTTTCATCCCGAGTGAGTTACAATGTGCTTCCTAGACTAATCTGCATTCATTTTAACAGACTGTACTCAATCCTCTGGTGCTAAATATTATTTGAAGTTGTGCAGGTACTCTTCTGAAGGAACTTTTAAGGATAATTAAGGATGAGGCACAAACATAATACACTTGATTATTGTATTCTGTATAGATATAGGATCTGGAAAATGAATGATCTTTTAAATTATAGTCCATCATGAAACTTATGCATGTGGTGCATTTCTACACTCTCCCATGAAGCCCCATACAGAATATTTAAAAAAACAAAACAAAAAACAACCCAGGATTAGCTCTCACAATAGAGGCAGTCCTCGGGATGATGATTCATCCTTTCCACATTGGAAATATCCCATGATTACTTGATCATACAAGACGTCCTATGAATTGGACGCCTTGCGCTCACAAAATTACTGTGTCATGTAGTATTTCGTATGAATGTGGGGTTTTCTGTAATCTGTAGATGCAGTTGAATACATTTTGGTTGGTTTCTCTGCAGTCACAAACAATTGTAAAAAAAGTTTGGTTGAGAAAAGCAACACAAAGTAATGTTTTTTTGCCAGGGATTGGTGACCAACTGGTTGTACAAGTGCCCAAATACCTGTGAAATAAGCTGGCTTGTTTTCTGCCTTAAAATTTGTATACTTTTGGTCACAAAATACAATTTGAAAAATTCAAGTTTGGAAAAGGGAACAAGCATGTTCCATTTTGTACCCTGTAACTTCCCAAAAGTATAAAAAAACAAAAACTATGCCTGTTGAGTTTTTCAAATTAAGGACACTTACATTAATATATTTGTTTGGTATTTTGGTCAATTGAACTGGTTTGGGAACACTTATCATAGGAAAATAATACAATTTTCGTCTTTCAAATTTCATTTTAATGTATTCATACTAAATGTTGTACTATACAACTCAAAATGGAAAAGAAAGCTATCGGTCCTTGAAAAATATCATATATATTGTATGGGTGAATGCAAAATTAAAAAGGACAGTCATGGATATATTACGTTAAATGTATTTATATAGGGCCAGTGGAGCATGAGCTTGTAATGAATAAAATCTCAGGTAAACAAGTCTTCCTCTACAGGTGCTCAGCAGTACGTGAATACCTATTTTTAGGAGACGGGTCTATGTGGAGCGCCATGGCTGAGGTGAATGGCATGGGGGGGTGGTGAACAGTTACAGGAGCATTCATGGCCCTTGCTGTCTGTAAGCTGTATGTTGAGGTTTCATTAGGTTTGTGGTGGTTTTTGGGTAGAGGAGGTGTGGGAGGCATGTCAGGGTTAAATGTTAACAGGCTGTGGTCAGACAGAAGAGAGGGTTGGAGAAATACCATGTTGAACAAAGATGGGAGAACACTCGGTCAATTTGATGACCGTCGCGGTGCGTTGGGGGGGGTTATACTATTTTGAAAGTTCGAGACAGGAAGAAAGCAAAAGTACTTTCAAAGCAGTAGGTGAGGATGGGTCATCAATGGGCATATTGCAGTCCCCTAGGATTAATGCAGGGATAGTGGGGGATAGAAAGTGAGAGCGCTATTGCAGCAAACTGATTAAAGAAGCAGGAGCATTCACCGGTAGATCACTGCAACACAAAGATCAATTGGGGAGAAGAGAGTGTTCTTTGAAAGACAAGGAGAAAGAGGGAATTGGTGAAATACATTTAAAGGTGCAGAGGTAGGAGAAGAGGATTCCAACAACCCCTCCTTGTCGGTCTCCAGGTCTAGTTGTTTGACTAAAGTGCAGGCCATTGTAAGAGAGAGCAGCAGGGGAGGTAGTGTTGGAGGATGCTAACCATGTTTCAGTGAGTGCAAAGAGGTGAAAAGGTGGTTAGAGATGAATAGGTTGTGAGCAGCAGGGAGTTTGTTGCATACAGAGCATGCATTCAAGAGGGCACAGGAGAAAGGAGAATATCTGTTGAGATTGGAAGGGTTGTGGTAGTTTGTTAGCATGGAAAGTGCTGGGGTGGGGGGTTGTGGTAGTTTGTTATTGTGTGTGTGGTTATCAATACAATGTAAATATGCAAAAAAAAAAAAAAAACCCTTGGTTTTTTCGGTACAAAATACCTCCCCACCTAAAGAAGGATTTAACTACCAGTGTTTTTCCCTTTTGTGCCAGTAATTCTCATTCATGTTTTCAGGTTTCCTCATTAGTAAAACCAGTCCTTGTTTCTTCTCCAACTTCCATTATTTCCAGGTATTTGTAGCCAACCCCAACAAGACCCAACCTGTCCTGGACATCCTGCTGAAGAACCAGAGCAAACTTATTGAATTTCTCAGCAAATTCCAGAATGACCGCACTGAAGATGAGCAGTTTAATGATGAGAAAACCTACCTAGTGAAACAGATCCGGGACCTGAAGAGACCCGCACAGCAAGAGGCCTGAGGTGGATGGGGGAGCAGAGGAGGAACCCAAACCCAGCGCTTACTGCGAGAGTATTCACCATCCCATGGACTTTGCGAGCAACGCACTTGCAACCAGAACCGTTTCCCATTATTGTCCTTAATTACATTTGTGTTTGAAGTTTTAATCAGAGTGTAACCCCTTGCCTGCTGGAAGAACCCAGGTGCTGCACTATCCTCCAGCAGCTCAGGGGTTAATAGAGTGCATTAACTACCTTTTCTATCTTTTTTTTTTCCTGTCTTGCACATTTATAACACCAGATGGAATTATTTTCCCCATCTTTTCTCCTTGTTGCATCGGCATGGGATTGAGACTTTCATTATCAATGTATTTGGGGGAAGTAAAATAGAGATCGTAGTATCTCAAGTGAGTGTATAGTTATTAGTCTGGGTTTTGGATAAGAAGGCACACTTGTACTTTTTCCCCCTTTTTTTATGCAAGGCATTGCATGCTTGCAGAAAAATGAAAATCTGGTTTCCATCAGCATATTTGCACATGAACTTGTTAGAGAAATCGAGCACAAAACCTGATTCGTGCATAGCTGGTACTTTTAAGACAACAATATGCCTTGATTTCAAACCGAAACAATCAATAAAATGCAACAGTGCAGTGCTTTTATCTGAAATAAAGAGGAGCAATGCGGCCCGCATGGAGGAAGAGCAGTGGAAGATTCTGGGGTTAATGTGTATTTTTAAGTGTGAATTGGAGGAGTTTTCTGTAAAGATAAGTGCATATTCCTTATATATGCCTTTCAACTGCTTTCTTGCTTTATTTGATGGTGTGTGCTTATTATTATTATTTTAGCAGGTGTTTATGATGGATTTGAAAAAGAGCAGAATCGTATAGCATTGGTGGGAGGCTGGACACAGCATATATTCATCTGAAAGTGCTTCTCCATAAAGTGGTGCTGAGTATACCACACTCTCAACTCATGCAGAACCAGACATTGATCACTTTACCACCCTTAGTGATATTTTAAGTTGTTAAGAGTAACTCTATCCGCAGACAACAAAAATAACTTGACTTACTATATCCTTGTATCTTGTCAGATTGTGCAGTTTGGCAAATAATATACAAAACATGCTCCATTATTACACTTTAGGAATGTATAGCTTGCGTCTGGTAAACCCTGCATGGTGTGGGTGCTTATTGTGGGTTACAGATGGCTGGAGATGTCACAGTGGTTTGATGCTAGGGTGTAGGTAATACACAAACCAATTTAGGCAGCAGTGTTTTACTCTAAGGTTTACACTCTCCCCCTGTTGACTCGTCAATATTTCCATTGCAGCCCTTCCCATACGGATTTCCAGGGCACTGGCTAAAGCATATGGATTTCTCTCTCCACCTTGGCACCAGCACTACCCACTGCAGTTGTTATGCTACTGTAAAATAAAATGTGCCAGTAAGTGCTTGGCTCCACATACAGATTGTAGTTATGAGAGGATGGTATATTTGGAAAAGGAAAGCCAGACTGCTGATGAATGAGTCATTTACTTTGCCATGGATCTGGTTTAAGATTTCATGATGATATTTTGAATGCTATTAAATAGTTTGACTGGGTCGATCTGGCGATGCAGGTTTTGTGATTGTCATTCAGCAGACTGTATGCTTGGCAACGCAGAATGAGTGATTCAGGTCATGCATGTAGTTCTATGTATACCTGTTGAATGCATGAAGTGGGTTGGATAACACAGTATATATTGACATTCCCTTGGAGCATAAGTAAAGTAGTATCTAGTCAGACGGCACCAGGTATAAGTCCAAGCGGTGCAGTGTGGCTCTTCTAGTGCAATCTTCCATGAACGTATTAGAATACTTTTTTTATAAGTTAATTTTACTGGCATAGAACATTAGTGCATTTACAAGCCCCGACTTTTTAAGTTAAGGGTCAAGTCATTCAAATGTTTCCCTGCATCAGATCTGTTTATTATATGAGGGATGGTCTGCCTGATGCATGTAGTTGGGACAGTGCATGTGGTTTGGTTCCCACCAAATAGCTTCCATTCTTTGCCCCATTATATGATGGCCTCAAACCTTTCACCGGCAACATGCTGAAACCAAAGCCTTGGGTGGAAGTTTACCTTCTGCTTTCACGCAGACTTGCTTTGGGTTTCTTTGGAATCTATGTAAATACATTTTTGGCCTCTCTTATACATAAGGAAAAAATAAACTGTACAGCAACTGAGTGTTCTGATTTTTCTATTTATGTCATGTAAAGTGTCCTTGTTTAAGCTATTGGCAGCACAGTTAAATCAGACTTTTCCTTAAACGATTTGGATCGGTGTACAATTTCTACTTGAGGAGGGCAAGGTTCCACAGCCGAGCGGACATTTGCAGTTATTTTATTTCAAAGTTCTGATGTTATTTGAAATCATTTGTATATAAGATAAACATTAGGTCAGTATAAAGTTAATGAACTTTAAAATAAAATATGGATTCTAGTTTATACAATTATGCAGCAATGGGGTATGAAAAACCTTACGTTCCTGCTTGGACATGTAAAATGCTTCACAAAAAACACAGGGGATCTCGAGCTACTGACAAGCAACGAACAGTATGGTGTAATTGGGATAATGGAAATCTGGTAATATAGGCATCATTTAAGTTAAATGGTTATACATTCTTAAGGAGTTTATTTTCTTTTTTGTAAATATATTTTTATTAATTTTTCATACAAGTATAACAGGAAATGGGGAGTGGGCAGAGGGGAAGAACAACACCATAAGAGGGAAGGGGAAGGGAGACGTAAGTCCCGACGCAGCGGGACTGGCGGATTTTAATACAGTCACATAAGAGATTACAGGAAGTACTAAAAGCACATGTACAAAACTACAGCAGTGTGTGTCTGCATCCGTAATCAAAGTACAACCCGGAACTGGCAGCAGTATGGAATGATCTGACCAGCGTAAACGGGGAAACAAAAAGGGCAAGACACAGGCTACGGGAAGGGGAAAGGAACAGGGGAAACAGGGTAGAACCGAGTAGCGGAAGGGAAAGTAGAGAGGAAAAAAAAGGGGGGGGCTGAAGGGGTAGGGAAAGCCTCTCCAACAGCACCCCAAGCGTCACACCCACACCTAGATCCCCAGTATGGACCGAACATCAGGGCTGGCAACGTACTCCATCCAATAATACCACGTTTTGTTATATTTCTCAGTCTGATCATCAGAGGACATAGTTAGTTCCTCCAATGTTCTAATGCTTTCCACTTTCACAATCCATTCCTTGAAGGAAGGAGGTACGGAGTCCTTCCAATGAATGGGTATTAAGGCTTTAGCAGCGTTAAAAAGATGAGGCACTACCGACTTCCTATAACTGGAGATCGAACTGGAGGTGTTATGTAGAAGGAAGGTCGCTGGGGAAAACGGAATTGGGCAATCCGTGAATCTCGGCAGGAGTGCATGAATCTGTCGCCAGAAGGGAACTATCCTCGGACACTCCCACCAAATATGCAGCAGCGTACCCACCCCCGCCATGCATCTCCAACAGGTATCGGACACGTCTGGAAAGGCGTCATGAATCGCTTCAGGGGTCCGGTACCAGCGAGCAAGAAGTTTATACGAAGTCTCCTGCAACTTCGTACTATGCGAGCATTTGTGAGTAAGAAGGAAAATCTTTTCCCACTCCCAGGGCTCAAAGAAATCTGCAAAGCCAGTTCCCAATAGCCCTGAAAGCGCAGCAGGACGGCGGTCATAGACTCTAATAGGAGCTGATACAACAGCGAGATGCCATGGGCAGGTAGGGAAGACCCGGTACAGAGAAGTTCAAAGCAAGTAAGTTCCCTAGACAGAGTCCACCTCCGGGGGATCGTAGCAAGATAACTCGTCAGTTGAAGGTAATGAAATTTGTCTAAGGCGGTAGGTAGTCTGTCAACCACAATGTCCGTCAGGGGTCGCAACTTGCCGTCAACCAAAAACAGAGATCTGGGTTTTATCTGTCAGTGCAGTGGAGAGAAAGGGGCCTGCACCTTGGCCCGGAGGAAAGTCAGGGTTGTTCCAAATCGGCAGCAAGGGTGAAGGGTACGTCGTTAAAGCATGCGTCAAGTGTTAAGAGTGTAAAATGCGTAGCTGACACAAATGGGTGGCCGCGGGCCTGAGCTCGGGAATGATGGCGAGGTAGCCATAAAAGATGATGCAGTGGCAGTGCAATGGCAGTGGACTCAATATCCACCCAAAGTTTATGGAGAGGTCGATGGGACCACTCCAAGGCCCTGAGAAGATGACACGCCTGATAATACAAGCGAGGGTTAGGGAGACCAGCACCGCCACATCGTTTCGTCCTACACAGGGTGGTAAATTTGATTCTGGATTGCTTCCGCGTCCAGATGAATCTTAGAAACATGGATCTCACAGAGGTAAAAAAGGCCAAGGGAATCGCAATTGGGAGCGACTGAAAAAGGAATAGAAGCCTAGGCATGATATTCATCTTAATCGCGTTGATTCTCCCGAACCAAGAGATATTTTGGGGGGTCCACCCATTGAGGTCCTTTTGGATGACAGCCAGTAACGGGGCGAAATTATGGCGATAGAGAGCGGACATATCATTTGTAAGCCAGATACCCAGGTATCGCAGCTTCTCCGTAAGGGGAAACTAGATCTCAAGAGTGTAGCAGCACCGGCAGAAAGATTTATATGAAGGATTTCAGACTTGGAGTTATTGATTTTTAAATTCACCAGTTCCCCATATTCCCGGAACTCCCAGAGAATAATCGGGAGAGACAACTGCGGTTGCGTAATCATAAAGAGCAAATCATCCGCATAGCCCAAAATTTTGCGCGTAGTCGTTCCAACCCGGAGTCCCCGAATATCAGTGTTCCGCCGTACAGATTCCAAAAAAGGCTCTAAGGACAGTATAAAAAGCAGAGGAGACAGCGGACAGCCCTGCCTAGTTCCGTTCGTGATGGGAAAGGACTCATTAAGCATCCCATTGACCCGAATCCTGGCGGACGTGCTGGAATACAAGGATGCCACCCAACGTCGCATGTTGGGACGAAAACCCATTCGTTCCAGGACCGCAAACATAAACGACCAATCCAACATGTCGAACGCCTTTCAGCGTCAGTCGACAGGAGGATAGTCTCGGTCTGAGATTGGATCACGTGATGTATCAAATTCCACTTCCACTTTATAATATTAGCACTTACCATGGACTGCCATCGGGCAGAAATTTAATGAACTGACTTGTGGCAAAGGTGGCATCCTATGACACTGAGCTCTTCAGCACCACCCATTCTTTTGCCGATGTTTGCTTATGGAGATGATATGGCTGTGTTTTACAGTTTATAAACCAGTGACCAGGTAATCGAACTATATAGCGCCGCCCTCAACGAGCGAAGATGATAGTACGGCATAAAGAAATAGTCAATTCTAGTGTAGAGCCCCCTAGGAGTGGAAAAAACTATAGTCCCTGTCGCAAGGATGTAGCGCCCTCCAACAGTCCACTAGCTGGAAGTCATGGAGTAAGGATTTCAACCGGAAGAGGACATATGGGGGGGGAATGGTGCAGGAGTGCCCAGCAGAAGTATCCACCGCAGGCTCCCGAGCCACGTTAAAATCCCCTCCGAGGACCAACAGACCTTCCTGAAAGGACCGCAGCAACTCAATAAGGAGTTTATTTTCATGCTGTTGATAATGTGGGGACCTTAGAAAGAAATGTAAGCATGCGGTAAGAGGGGCAGCGTAGATGCCATCTAGAAAAGACAATTGTCTGAATGTGATAAGAACTAACCAGCATCTTGGCAATACTGGAGTTAAGTGGAATTTCTTCAAACTAACAATAAATCTTGGAATTTATACAGTCCGCTGAAAAATGTATTCCCCCCCCCTCTGCTGTTTTCTTCTGTTTTGCATATTTGTTGCACTTAAATATTTTGGATCATCAAACTAATTTTAATATTAGATAAAGATAACCTGAGTAAATACAAAATGCAGTTTTTAAATCATGATTTCATGTATAGAGTTCAACCGTCTTCTCATGGCTACTTCCAGGATAACGCACCATGCATTATCCTGCTGGAAGTAGCCATCAGAAGATGCGTACACTGTGGTCATAAAGGGATGTAGATGGCCAGAAACAATACTCAGGTAGGCTGCCGCATTTAAACGATATTCAATTTGTACTATGGGGCCCAATGTGTGCCAAGAAACTGTTCCCCCCCACCATTACACCACCACCAACCTGAACTGTTGATACATGGCAGGATGGATCCATGCTGTTTACGCCAAAGTCTGACGCTGCCCTCTGAATGTCACAGCTGGAGTTGAGACTCATCAGACCAGACAACGTTCTTCCAGTCTTCCATTGTCCAATTTTGGTGAGCCTGTGCAAATTGTAGCCTCAGTTTCCTGTTCTTAGGTGACAGGAGTGGCACTCAGTGTGGTCCAGTGACTAACCTACCCAGTCACTTACACTTACAAACCTACCCACACAAAAACACATGTTCACACACTAATATAACCGGACACACGCTACCATACCCAGTGTTCACAAAAATACCCAGACACACGCTAACATGCCCGCACAAAAGGGCATGTTCACACACACTGACATACCCAGTCATACTTTCAATAGCATCAGACAGAAACTCTTACATACACAGATACATGCTAACATACCCAAAGAAACATGTTCACGCACTAAGTACCAGGACACACAGACTAACACACTCATATACATCTTCATAAAAATACCCACATACAATAACATACCCACACATCCAAACAGTTTATAAACCTGTTATCAATAACGGGTGTGGCTGAAACACCTTATCTCAATAATTAGGAGGGAATACTGTTTTTCATATAATATATCCTTCCCTTGTAAAGTGTTATCATGCGGTATGTGGGATGTATAAACACATAAAATAAATCACTTATACCAGGGCTTGACAAATTTGTTTTGAATCTAGGAGCCAGCTAAAAAAGTTAGGAGCCAGGATTTTTTTTTAAACTAAGTTTTATTTTCAATGACAAAAATAACAGATCTTAAATTTACACGTAAAAAATACTGGAACCAAACCTCATGGGCATTTAAGTTATGCAGATAATGTAATATATTCATGTGACACACCACATTTTCTATATATTAGTGTTTTTCACTTGGCTTTTTTGTATCTGCCACACCGACACCGACACGCACCAGGACAGGCTGTGACACAATAAACACCCATACACACACACACACATCAAGACAGGCTAAGCCACTACGAAGCATAGAAAAAATATTTGTTTACACTGCTTTGTCATTAACCCCCCCCTTTTATATTTTTGTCCCTTGTGTATTAATGCCCCAGCCAGGCCCCCCCTTTAGTATTGATTAATGTGTTCTGCCCCACAACCTTGTGTATTGCCTCCCTTTGTGCATTTATACCACCACACCCACGTGCATTGAGTTATATATGGCCCCCAGCCAACCCCCCTCCCTTGTGTATTATGTTCCCCCTTTAGTATTAATTTATGTGATGTCCCCCACTGCCATGTGTATTAGACCCAGCCACACACACCCCTGTTTAGATTGATTCTGTAATTTCAAAACCCAGCCCTCCTTTTGTATTAAGTTTTAATGATGTCCCAAGGGAATCCCCCCTCCCTTAAATATAGGTCCACTTTCCTCAAACCCCTATTTTTTTTTTAAATACTTACATTTTCGCTTTTCTTTTTTTTCCCAGTCTCCTCTGAGGTGACGATCCTCTCCCCGTCACGAGGAACTCTTCTGTGAACTGCCACGCACGGTGTGTGCAAGCCGATGGCCCAATCCATGAGTCAGCAGACAAATGTTCACGTTGTGAGGCCGCAAGGTGAGGTGGTAAGACCGCCGTGTGTGCACACACCATGCTGCACTGTTCACGAGGGCTGCACATTGAAGTCCGGTGGGCCGCACATTGGACGCCCCTGACCTAGGCGCCAGGAAAAAATTCTCAGTCGCCATGGTGCCTGGGATTTGTCGAGCCTAACTTATACTGTACAACATACATACATAGTGTAGGCTACAAAAGTGCAATGTATATGTGTCCTGGACAAATGGCTGATGTGGGTTTGTTGATGAAGTCATTTTTCCAGGACAGTGTAAAATAGGCAGTCTCACATCTCCTTTAGATGACAACAGAGAACACATTTTTTTTTAGGATTTGAAACATACACCATAACAAGACTAAAGGGGCAGTTCAAACATTGGAATATATACCGATCAATCATAACATTATAACTAGGGCTGCAACTAACGATTATTTTCATAATCGATTAGTTGGTCGATTATTTTTTCGATTAATCGGATAAAAAAATGAATGTACATTTTTCATT
>VKOC01023246.1:0-42283 GCA_009364415.1 Spea multiplicata
CATCGTCCCTGAAACCGGCAGCGTCCTCCCGAAGATTTAGTACGGTCTTCTCTTCAGAAATGTGAGTAGGAAAAGTATTTCTGGGAAATATTATAAGAGGTCAAAGTCTGTCAGGGACTACTGAAATAAATAACTGCGTATGCATTCGATAATGAGAAATAGTACTTGGAGTACTGAGGCTGATCAGAAGAAATGTGCACAGGTAGTTAGTCATTATTTTTGTTGTTTGTAATTGTGGTAATACTGTTGGGGTTGGTTGTGGCTTGTATTATTGTGAAAGAGTATCACAAGACCTTAAAGAGAAAAGCTCTTATGGTCCAGGGACAGCTATACCAATCCATGTCACAAATCTTGTCTGAATGACACTGTCTGTGTGAATGACTGTTCAGGAGTCCTTTACGGCGAACGAACAGTTAATAAGGTTGTTGTTAATACGCCCCCCGGCATTTGTGAGAAGCTCTCTGTGATCAAGTGCTGGGATTGCAAGTGAACAACTTCGCTGCGAGAGTGATTTTCATACCTCTACTGTCTATGTACGGTATCTTATAAATACCGAGGTCCTTTGTTTAACCCTGTCCAGACGTGGTATCTTATAAATACCGAGAGATTTTCCTTGTTTTCTGCTTTGCGGTGAGATTGTATCATGGGGAAATCCCACAGTAAGGGAAAGAAACAAAAGGATGAGACTGTTTTCTTGTGGATAAAGAAGAAACCACTGAAAGGAGACAAACAGTTTATGTATAAACTCAATCCAGAAAATGTTTAGGCATAAATTCACATTGTTCAGGTTCAGTGCACTTAAAAATAGAGGGCAGATCCCTCAGGTTTCGGATGGCTGGACCATCCCGGTAAAGTCTAGACTCGGAGTGATGGATTTAAAAGAAACTACGTAGTGACTAAATTATAACATTCCAAATTCTATACCGTGTTTCCAGCTGGTTTCAGAATCTGTTAAATGTATGTCTTGTCTGTTATCTGTGATCGATCATATATTATATGTAGAGTCGACATTAGAAAAGCTTTTTATCTTTTTATTCTAATGTTTTTATTCAGATGCCTTTTTTCAGAATTAATTTAAATAAGGGTTAATATTTTAAATGCTAAAAATTTATAATTAACACATATTTTGTTTTTCTGTAGTTTTTATGATATATATATTCTTGTTTTATTTTGTGTTCAAATTAATTTGCTTAAAGTAACAATATAAGTAACGCACCTCCTTATGGAGTAATCAAGGTCAGATATATCCGTTAACCATGTAGGTGCATAGAACATGAACGGAGAAAGATATTTAAAAAGCTACTGAATGTGTAAAAAGTCCAAAAGAGGATATAGGGGGGCTCTGTAACAGTTATCAATTAAATGGTGATTGTGAAGAAATAGAGAGAGCGCGTCGACGAATTTTGAAATCAGATTAGAGTTTAGTAGAACTGAACTGGAATGGGTCCGATAATCTAAATCCAAGACACCCACTCCCAGGGGACAGTGCTGATTTAAATAATCGATTAATTGTTTTTATAACTGCTTGCACAAACAGATGGGCTTGTAACACAAATTGGATGGAGATAAATAGATATAAGCAGCAACTAAAATATATTTGTGTCTGGGACATGCAAAGAGATAAATGTTTACATCGGTAAATATATGGTTAATCTCTGTACAGCGCCGTTGAATGATGTGTTAAAATATGCTAAGTAGTCTGAGAAATGATTAAAGAGAAAGTGAGAAATTTCGTAGCTGTGGCAAAAGCAGACAGTCGTACCGAGGCAGAAGAGATAGTGGTGATAGACGGTCACATGGATGTTATAATTGTGGAAAGGAAGGTTATTAAGTAAAAGAGTGTCCTGAGCCAGACAAGAGAAAGCAGAATTCCCCAGAGAAATGACTAATACAAGAAAAAGAGATATTAGATTTCTGTAATGTATATTATATATTATTATTGTCAAACTTGCCTGAAATTGATTTATTTGTAAATAACAAATGTGTAATATTTTTGGTAAATTCAGGGGTTTCGCAAACCCTATTCAATTATTCTATATACACGGGCATACAGAAAGGAACGGGTTAAAGGGAGTAAATGGGAGGACACATACCGAAAGCTTATCTGTTCCCCTCCAAATACAACATCCAAAATCTGGAAATATAATTACCCGCCAGTGTTATATTATCTGAGGTATGTCCCGGAAATCTCTTGGGAAGAGATCTAATTAAAAAGTTAGGAGTGCACATTGCGCCCGTGGGAGACAAGTTTGATGTTACAGTGGAAAGAAGAAATAATTTTCAAGGACGGCACGATCATTACTACTATGCTTTAAACATAGATTTTACTGAAAATAAGAGAAATAATACAGGCTGCCCTTTGTCTAAAAAACGATATTGGCGGTCTAAACAAGCTACTCTATGTAACAAAGAGTTTTATATTAACAACAAACCAATATTGCCGAAATCATTGTTTCGTTATGCAGCCTTATTGAGTCATGGGCTGAGCCATGTCTCAACAGGAGGGATGGTAGCCATTATAGATAAGGTGTTTACAACATTCGGATTCCAAAATTACTCTAAAAAAATTTTGTGCTAATTGTTTTATCTGTGCTCGATATAATCCACAGGGAAACCTCAAACCTGCTATTGAGAAGTTCCCCAACCCAGAGTATCTGTTTCAATATATTTGCATGGATTATATTGAACTAAAAAAACGTGAAAATATGAGATATTGTCTAGTTATTGTTGATGTATTAACTAAATGGGTAGAAATATTCCCAACAGCCCACGCAGATGCAGATACAGTAGCCAAGGACATGATAAAAGAAATTATTCCCAGATTTGGAATACCAGAAAGAATATACAGTGACAATGGGCCTCATTTTGTCAATCAACTAATCTCCAGATTTGCACAAGTATTTGGTATACAATTAAAGAATCATTGCGCCTATCATCCTCAGTCAGTAGGGTTGGTAGAAAGAAACAATGGAACAATAAAGAATAAATTAAAAAGACTATGGCAGAAACTGGGAAGAATTGGATTTCTTGCCTACCTATGGTAAAATTGAGTATGCGTATTACACCCAATAAGCAAGGTCTCACCCCATTTGAAGTAATGTATGGGAGACCCTATAGTTTGCCACAGATAAAGGTAAAAGAGGCAAATGATGAAAGGGAATTAACCCTAGCAGATTGTATGGCAAAAATGTTGAATACCAGATTAATACAAACTGTTAATTCTTTTCCAGAAGCACAAGAGCCAATTCCAGAGAAATTGAGCGTTGGAGATTGGGTACTAATAAGGATAATCAATTAAAGAATTGGTCATCACCGAGGTGGGAAGGACCGTACCAAGTACTACTAACCACCCCCACGGCGTGTAAGATAGATGAAAGGAGTTGTTGGATACATCAGTCACGCTGTAAGAAGGTAACACCACTTGCTGGTAGTCACTCATTAAGTCTGGGTACAAAGGGGGGTCCAGACGATAGGTTGGACTCGTCTCAAGCCAGTGAAGAAATCCATTCCCCAAACCCTGAGTTGACGGCCAGGTAGGATGAAGGGGTGCTGTCTGCTTATAGTTTATTGGGTAGTGACTGATGTTTTTACAGTAATTCCTTATTCTAATGCTAATGCTAAGTGGGATGAGAACAAGAAGGTAACCAGATGGGAAGATATCAAAGCCCAAAATCTGACTTTTTCGCAAGAGCGAATAAAATCAAAATCTGTAAAAAGATTACGATCTGAATATACAACCTTAAATAATTGTAATAAATTGTTCTTTACTTTAAAGGAACCTATGAAGACGGATGAGAGACTATACACTATAGGTGTGTGGGTTTCCGGTAGAGACCCGCAGGGAGTTTTCGTTTTATCTTTTGCAGAAAATAAGATCCAAGCAGAAAAAGAGTTTCAGATCCAGGAAGAAAAACATATCGAGGAAATTGTGATAGTGGTAATTCGGTACCAATTTGAGTTCTCTTGATCAGATTGCCCTGGAAGCAGGATTTCATGAAGATAACATTTGGTTGAAATGGCTTCGATTTACTGTAAAGAGTCTAAACAAAGAGAATTGTATAGTCTGTGCAGAAGCTGTCCGCAGTTGGCTACGGTGCCATTTCCATTAACAAAAGAGAATGATCCAGTCAGATTTGACTGCATAATAAAGTTGTTTGATAAGACTTATACCCCACCTGGAAATGGAACTTGTCATACATTAGACTTGTTGTTTCCCAATTACCTCCAACGGTGCAAATATATGAGGGAAATTACACCTGTATGGAACTTCAGGGTAATAGCAGCTATTTTGTTTATAAAGATTTGTCTAATTCACTATGTATCAAGATTTTTTCCACAGGACTGAGACAGCCGACCCAGATCAGAGCAGATATTTGGTGGTTGTGTGGAGACCAAAGCCCTCGAAGGACTAACATCCTTATCAAATGAACTTGCCGAGAATGCAGGAATACATAATGTGTTCACCTCTTGGTTAGAAGGATGGTTCAGGCGATGGTCGGGAATGATAATATCCGGAATAATTACTATCACTATAGTATCCGCAGTATTGATATTCGGAGGATGCTGTTTTATTCCATGCTGCCGAGGACTTTTGAACAAGACAATTGATAAAGCTGTAAATCAGACTATGTACTCCCTGATCGACAAAGAAGAATATGATCAATTATTACAAGTATCTGAGACTCTACATATTAATGACGTTGTTGACATGAAAGATGAATTATCAGTGTTAATGACCGATACTGAAGATGAGGAGTCTGATATTGAATAATATTTTGATAAACAGGAGGGAAATGTTAGAAAAATGCTTATGTAATCATAAATATTATTGCTGACAAAGACAGTAGAAAATGTCTAGTCTATGATATATCACGAGTTGCGCCAACATATCTACTAAGAGGCGTAACCTGCTTAAAAAGTAACCAATCAGAATGATGCATGCTATTAGAAGCAGATAAGAAATATAAGAAGTTATATAAACCATGTAATCCAAACATGTAATTAGACAACGCTTCGACTTTTGTGTGTTGTGTGCCTTGTCTCGATTATGCGCATGATCTAAATAATAAAATAACCTTTTCTGAGGAGAATTCGACCATTAATTCAACCAACAGGCTGGTCTCCACACTCATGGGGAGACCCAAGAACCCTCTCCCCTGTTCCTGAAGCTGCCTCTGGCAGCTGGGACTCAATTGCTGGTCTATAGACCAGCCATTGCAGGGGAGTCTCTGATGACTGCTGTAGGCTTCCATGCCTACAGGAATCATCAAAGGGCTTGTGGGGGCTTGTTTTTGCTGTTGCTGGTCTGCCTGAGATTCCAGGCAGACCACCAGCAGCAGAGCCCCGTACAAAATTGGAATTAACCCCTAAACCCCTAAAAGACTCCTGGGCAGGCAGCAGCAGCGCCCATGCGTGGTGACTCAGCCTCTTACATCCACAAATATTTCTGGATGTAAGAGGCTGACAAAACCTAGGCGCCATGGCGACCTGGCGCCTGGGATTTGTCGAGCCCTGGGCTAAGCATACTATGGCCATAAGATGTGATGGAATTTCCAATAGTTATCATATAGTCCTAGGCTAGTTCCTGTATTTGTGTGTCAGTCCGTGATATAACCTGTGGGGTGTCATGTCCTGTCCTATATCCCTGATAGAGGGGCGTCCTGTCTTGTAATCCCCGGTAGAGGGGCGTCCTGTTTTGTAATCCCCGGTAGAGGGGTGTCCTGTCTTGTAATCCCCGGTAGAGGTGTAGTGGTGGGCTAAGCATACTATGGCCATAAGATGTGATGGAATCTCCAATAGTTATCATATAGTCCTAGGCTAGTTCCTGTATTTGTGTGTCAGTCTGTGATGTAACCTGTGGGGTGTCATGTCCTGTTTTGTAATCCCCGGTAGAGGGGTTTCCTGTCTTGTAATCCCCGGTAGAGGGGTGTCCTGTCCTGTTAATGTTGGATCTTGAGTATTCCTGTTCTTGTTCCTTGTTGTGCCCTGTATTATGTATATCTTGTATGGTTTTGTTTCTTGCCTGGTCTCCCTGTTACTTGCTATGCTACGTTTCACCTGTACTTTGCTTAGCTTCCATACTCTCAGCCTGCAGCATCCTGCACATGATTCCAGTGCTATGTCTCATGCCTGCTCCAGGGTGCCTGCAGGATATCGCCAGGTTCTGTCATCATCTGCTGCTATGTCAGGGGGCGCTGGTACGTGGCTGCACAACCCTAGATGCCCACCCGGTGAGTGCAGTCGCCCTGCACCAGGCCCTGTCCAACTCCGCTACTGCATCGTAACTCCTGAACACAATCTTTGGATCCAGTTCATGACAGTACTCACAAGCTGTTGGGGGGCAAAGGTCTCGGTGTGGGACATGCTGCTTGATGAAGTTGGGGGCCCAGGGGGAATTTTTGCACCAGAACCCAAAGGTAGTTCTGCCCTTGCCTTGAACTTTCCTATACCGCAAAAATATTAAGAGTCTTGATTTTAGAAATACCTCACAATCAATGGCAATCCACCAGGCCAGTCCAAAATGATTAAAAAAGACACGGAGGCAGGTGCATAGTGGGGTCACAAAATGTGAAGTTAAGTAACCTCACTGTAATATTGCTGCTGCTCAAAACATGTTCAAGTAGCTGTAAAGAAGTTCTCCAGGAAACGAAACGATGTCGCCTGGAAAGTGCGAGTGAGTGATGTGTGAAAGGTGTGCCGAGTGATGTCTGATAGAGCAGTGAGGTGTTATGTATGATAGATGTGATCGGCAGTTGCGGAAGTGGTAGGAAAACATTTAGAGAGAGAGAGAGAGAGAGAGAGTCAATGTGGACCCATGAAATAGGTCTGACTATGAGACTAAGATCCAGATCCCCCTGCAGCGCTGGGACCTGGATCCTCCTGTCTTATGCCCCCCCAACTTACAGGTGCTTCGGAGTCCTTGGTGTGTAGCCGGGGCAGCGTGTATATGTCTACGCAATTCGCGTAGGCAACTTCCACTGCAGCCAGAAAGAGGTACGGTTAGCAGCGGGGGTTGTCTGCATCCATTGCACAGACCTTCCCCGGCGGTCCCCGCACCGGATGGTGTATGCACGAAGGAAACAGACAACCCCCGCTGCTAAACGCACCTCCTTCCGGCTGCAGCGTAAGTTGCCTACGCGAATCGCGTAGATGTCTACCTGCTGCCGGGACAACACCGCAGGAATCAGAAGCATTGGTAAGTTTGGAGGGGGTGTTCTATGAAATGCCTTTTAACCCCCTTAATGCCACTCTGCCTCCGGAAATGCCTTTTTAATGCTTGGCTTTGTGTACATGTATATTTTTTATTAGTCATATCACTGCATGCGTTTTTCTGTAGCCTTTAAAAAGTTTGGGAAAAAAATAACAGTAACCAAATACAACTGTTCTGTGGGTGTTATACCTATACTTAAGACCAGGTGTCGCTCTATCTCTTGTGGATGTTTTTTAGCTGCATGGGTCTTGTATGATCATTAAGCTACAAACTTTTCTGTTTCATTGAGGTTCATTCTCTAAAAGAGGGAGTTGGTGTCAAGAGTTGTAGTTTTCTCCCAGTTTTCCTCGCTTATCGAACTATTATGCAGGGTCAGCTCAGCCCTTATAGCAAAAAATAGCCAAATGCTAAATGAGTTCAAACCATAACTCTCGTTCCAGCTCCAACTTTAGTAAATAAAACCCATTGAGGAACTTGATGAAAACCTTTTTTTTTTTTAAATAAAATTATCACCAACAAAGGGCCATCTCTGAGGTTGCATCTCATGTTTCACTCACCCTATAAAGAAAAAACTCCATGATGCATTACAAGCCACGCTTGGTGCACATATTTACAATATATCACCATTTGGTTTTAAATATATAAAAAAAAATACATTTAGGTTATTCTCAGACTACATAGTGACTGCAAACTCTGTGGCGCAATAGTCTGCCTTGCTCTTACGAATCCTGGCGGCCTCAAAAATCAACAGCATGAGAGACTGGCCCACGACCTTCAGAATAAAACATTAACATAAATCGGGGGTAATAAACTTTATGACATGCCACAACTCACTGAGCAGACACTCACAAGAACACAACTCACAACACACACAGACATGCATCCATACAACACCCATACAAGAACACAACTGACATAACATTTACAGCATCTACAAACAGCATGCATGAGAACACAACACTTTAGGACAAGCATTACAAGAAGATGTACTGTATTCAATTATAAGACGACCCAAATCTTAATATTAATTTAAGAAAAAAAGCCTGAATATAAGACGACCCTATAGGAAAAAAGTTTTACCAGTAAATGTTAATTCATGTAAACTATTTTTTTTAATAAAAGCTATGATTGAGAAAAATATTTTGGTTTTATTTCCTTCTATTTTCCAACCTGCACCCCCAGTTATGCACATCTGCCCCAGAAATGCCTTAAACCCCCTATATGCCACTGTGCCCCTGATATGCCTTTTAACAGGAGGCAGAGTGGCGTATAGACGGTTAAAAAGGCATTTCTGGAGGCAGAGTGGCATTAAGGGGGTTAAAAGGCATTTCACAGAGCACTCTGCCTCCTGAAATGCCTTATGACCCCCATTTAACACATTTAGCACTCATAGTTAACCATGTGGCCATTAGCCACACTCAAGGCTTCATTTCAAGGCTGTTGACAATCCTTCCTGTCAGCAGAACTAGATATCCACGTTTCACAATGTCACACTTTGCAGGGGCTACATGGAGCTGACTTTGATAGCGAATAGAACTGACCTCACCTCACCTCACCAATGTCACCTGTGTGCTCCCTCACACTGATCGGGTATCGTAATGAAACAAAAGTCTAATTCTCCAGACAAGTAGACCAACAACTGAGGACCTGGGAGCACAAGGAAAAGTGGGTTGGGACACCCTATGGACATCCATTTGGACATACAGTGATGTAAAGGATAGTACAGACAAACAGCCATTTTATATGAAATGTTCAAAGACTACTTTACCTACACATTTTTGTTTTTCTAACAACCAATCCAGGCTAAACTGGCAAAGGAACAATGGTCCTAAAGCCATGATAATCATAAAAACTAAAACACAGATGCCATTTTGTTCTTTGAAGCCTCAAGGTTCAGTGCTTTGATGCAAAATAAGAGAACAGTGAAAAAACTAGTGGAACAAACATGTCAACTAAGGACACAATGAACGCCTGATCTCTCTTTATTGTATACGTGAACCCTTCCCTCCCCAGCCGCGATAAGAGTATGGAAAGAGGGCAGGGGGATATATGTTCCTGATCATTCCTGTGATACAGCTGGAAGTATCTCATTAAATGGAACAATTTGTTGTGTGACTGCAGTCATATTTAGTCAGTCAGCTTGCACCGGGAATGCTGGCTCCTTATCAAAGGGAACAGGTCAAGTTGTCTACAGCCTGATCTCTTGTGCAACATCAGGAGAACTCCCTCCTAATGATAAATGCTGCTGGAAATATGTTATAAAACTGTTAATCTGATGCAAGTTTGTGAAACATTGTACATCTGATTGATTAATTGTGCATTTTATTATTATTTTGGGGGGGGGACTGCTCATTGGTGTTGGCAGCAGCTGTTTTCTCCTCTTTACTTCACTTTTTGTTTTTTCTCTCCCCCTCCCCCCCAACCATTGCCTCTGACAGATCATGGCAGAAAGCAGCATCTGTGAAAAAAGTGATTCTGCATGAACTTTGCTTAACTAATACCTAACAATATGTGGCCTGCCTGTTTAAAATGTTCTAAACACATAGCAGCTTTTTATTAGACGTGTGCATTGGGATTTGTACAAATTTTCATTTTAAGAAAATTCACCAGTTTCGTTAATTTGAATACAAATACAAAACATGTCCAAAACCGAAGAGGGTCCCCAACAAAACAACCCAAAACAAAGCAGACAGCTCCTAATTATCATTTGCATTTGGTTGCTTTTTTACTCTCACGCTTTCTCACACTGTCTCCCTACTTTCTCTGACAACTGCTTCCATGTCAGTCTCCTTTTCTGCAGCTCTGCTTCTTGTTCGTCTGTCAAGATCAAGTGAATACCGGTGAGAGAGGGAAAGCTTGGTCCCTCTGGCCTTAACCCTGAGATTGCATGAAGCCCCGAGGTTGTAATTGGTCCCCAGTTTTTGGTCCAAGACTGGGCGCTGTACACATTAGTGATTGTGTGGGGTTAAGCGCACTTCACCTTGTTCGTGTCCCAATGCCGGTAAGCACTTTTTGCTGGTGAGGAGGGGAGTTAGGTAGCTCATCTGAGGAGCCCCACCTCGTCTAGTGATTATTTCAGTGGTACCAACCCTTGCGGGAAGGGACCAAGAAGATCCGGCCCTCTTGCAGGCCTTATGGCCGGGGAGGAAAGGAAGGGGCCGCATATCCCTCGGGAGTGCGACTCCCAAAGAAAATGAAGAAGGGAACCTAGTGTCCACCGCAGCACGTTGGCACTTGTCACTTTTTCCACAGCAAAGTCACTGACCTCGGGGCTTCAATAAAAAAAGTCTATCTTGTCTTTCTTCGACCACTTTTCCACGGTATCAGCTCCTTTATCCATCTTCTTCCTTAAAAGGGTGGAAGTTCCCTGGATTATGGAGCTGATATTGGGGACAGACAAGGACAGAAGAAAGAAGACAAAAGAACGAGAAGAAACACATTTGTGGTAAAGGAGACAGGGCACAAAGAAACAGTCGGCAGAGAAGGTAGAGAGACATTGAGAGAGAGTGTGAGACAATGTGAGAGAGAGTGAATGAGGGTGAGTGACAATTAATTTTGTATCTAAATGGAAAAAGCTTTTCAAATTTCATTAGAACTGAAAGGACAGGAAATGAAATATGATATACGAAAATGAAAAGATAAAAATATGTCTGATTCATATTTGATCCGGTTTTTATTTTACTTTGATCATAATACTGGTAGAATGAGCTGTTTGTAGTATTGTAATATTTATCACTCTGAGCTGCTCAGGCTCATGTAATGATCAGTTTTAGATTTGCTACAATAGTTCTGTTTAAAGGTCAAAGGAGGAGTGTCACATTTGTGCTTCTAAGAAGAGAGTTGTTTGCCTCAGATTACTTTTCCAAACTAAGGGTCAAAAATACCAAAAGTAAGAAATATTACATCAAGTTTAACCTTTTTGAGATGATTCTAAGTGCAATGATCCAGATGAAGGGGAAAAACCGTGGCCAGTCAGAACAATCCCTGGATCAACAAGTTTTAAATTACTATGTGCCCCTGCATACACTTCACTTGCCAAAAACCAAATCCAGTTTATTCTAAAAAGCCGGTGCTTTCACAAGCAATACCAGCAAGTCACCCTGGGATAGGCCTGGGGACGCGCCTCCAGTTGCCCCCTTTTCGGCTGCTGTCCTAACTGCTGAGTACCAGAATATGACATCATATTCCATCGCTTAAAGTGTGAGAGCGATAACACCAAATTTTACACACCTGCTCCCCATTCACACCTGAGGCCTTGTAACACTAACGAGTCACATGACACCAGGGAGGGAAAATGACTAATTGGGCTCAATTTGAACATTTCCACTTAGGGGTGTACTCACTTTTGTTGCCAAGGTTTAGACATTAATGGCTGTTTGTTGAGTTATTATGAGGGGACAGTAAAGTTACACTGTTATACAGGCTGTACACTCACTATTTTACATTGTAGCAGAGTGTCATTTCTTGTGTTTTTCACATGAAAAGATATAAAATATTTTCAAAAATCTGAGGGGTGTACTCACTTTTTAGAGACACTGTATATTTATTTGCATTGCATGATACTTTAATGTTAGTTTTATACGTTTTTCCTTTGCTATGAAGGTTATATCACTTCATATACAAAATCTGGTAGCTCACAGAGGACTCTTCACAGTTGTTGCTCAAATCCTTGACTGGGTTCTCGACCTGCATAAATGCAGTGATTGTCTTTAGAGCATGTTAGAATATACCTCTGTCTTTATATGATTGTTGACAAGTACCCCCAAGTCTTGTTTTTTTTGGTTGTTGGTGCTCTTTTGAAGGAAAAAAATATTTAACAGTAAAAGGTTAAATCTTTGGCTTGGAATCAACTATAAAATGCTAGCAGATACAAATACCATAGTTTCATAATATAGCATGTGACCTGGCAGATGCTGAAAAGGGAGGACTGTTTCTCTAGCAGAAGTTTGGAAATCATTCACAGACATACTTTTGTTTAGATAACAGGAGCATATTAAACTTGCAGCTTCTCTTCATTTCTAAACAGCAACATGTCTGACTTCACTAAAGCCAGTGAATATGAAAAGGAGTTTGATCCACGACTTTACTTGGAAACGTATTTCCATTTAGGATCAGGAAGTTTGGCAGATGATTTCTTGAGGTTTACCCTAGCAAATTTCCACAGGGTGTTTACTTCAGGTAAGTTTCATGACATATTTCATAGTTAAAAATGGTTTCCAAGTTCATGTTTTCATTGAGAGCAAAATAGCAACACTGTGTAAGTGTGAGATTGTGTGTAGATATGTGTGCCAGTATGTATGTAAGTAACCAGTGGAGGGGGGGCAAAAGGCTAATAGGGCTACTTGGCTTTAACTTCCCTGCTGGCCAAAAGGAGCCAGCCCTCCTTGTGTTTAGGGTAAACGTGTGTTCCAGATTTTCCTGGGACAGCCCCATAATCTGGGGACCTGTCCTATATCCCAGGTTCTGGTACAGTGAACTTTTCCAAAATGAAAGAAGCTCCAGAGTTTCACACTGTAAAGCGGGCAGCTGCGCCAAGAACTAGGACTAGCCTCGGGGTAACATGGCCCATCCCTTCTAACGCTTTTGGATTTAGGATAACCATATTCTTATTCCATGCAAGTTTAAATTCCTTTATTGTATTAGCCTTTACCACTTCTGATGGCAGGCTGTTCTACCTACCACCCTCTCAGTAAATTAAAACTTTCCTAAGTTCCATCATACATATCGAGATCCCGCTATCTTTCATGATGATTTTTTATCCTGCAAACCATTCACCATTTTTATAGCCTGTCTCTGAACTCTCTCCAATGTATCTACCGTATTTGCTCGATTATAAGACGACCCCCCAAAATTTGAATACTAACTTAGGAAAAAAAAGAGAGCCTGAATATAAGACGACCCCAAAGGAAAAAAGTTTTACCAGTAAATGTTAATTCACGTAAACTATTTTTTTTAATAAAAGCTATGATTGAGAAAAATATTTTTTGTTTTTATTTCCTTGTATTTTCCAACCTGTCCCCCAGTTACGCACATCTGCCCCCAGGCTTGCCACTCCAATATGGCACTGTGGCCCATGATATGCCTTTTAACCCTCTATATGCCACTGTGCCCCATGGTATGCCTTTTGACCCCCTATGTGCCACTCTGCCTCCAGAAATGCCTTATACCCCTATATCCCATTCTGGCATTTAGGGGGTTAAAAGGCATATTATGGGGCAGAGTGGCATATAGGGAGGTATAAGGCATTTCAGGAGACAGAGTGGCATTAAGGGAGTTAAAAAGGTATTGTATAGAGCACTCTGCCTCCAGAAATGCCTTATACCCCTATATGCCATGCTGGCATTTAGGGGGTTAAAAGGCATATTATGGGGCAGAGTGGCATATAGGGAGGTATAATGCATTTCAGGAGGCAGAGTGCTCTATGAAATGCCCCCTTAACGCCACTCTGCCTCCTGAAATGCCTTATACCTCCCTATATGCCACTCTGCCCCATAATATGCCTTTTAACCCCCTAAATGCCAGAGTGGCATATAGGGGTATAAGGCATTCCAGAAATGCCCTATGCCCCCATTTAACTAACACACACACGCTCTCTCTCACACCCCTCTCTCCCCCCTCTCTTTCCGGTGCTTCCAGCCGGGGCAGCGGGTTGACGTCTCCCTCCGCTGCAGCCGGAAGGAGGTGGAGTTGGCAGCGGGGGTTTTGTATGCGTCCGTCGCGCATACATTCCCCGGCTGTCAGAGATCAGAGTTCCCCGCACCGGGGAACTCTGATCTCTTACAGTCGGGGAAGGTCTACGTGACGGACACAGACAACCCCCGCTGCTAGCCACACCTCCTTCCGGCTGCAGCGGAAGGAGACGTCAACCCGCTGCCCCGGCTGAAAGCACCGGAAAGAGAGGGGTGAGAGAGTGAGAGAGAGTGTGTGTGTGTTAGTTAAATGGGGGCATAGGGGGTGTGTGTGTTAAATGGGGGCATAGGGCATTTCTGGAATGCCTTATACCCCTATATGCCACTCTGGCATTTAGGGGGTTAAAAGGCATATTATGGGGCAGAGTGACATATAGGGAGGTATAAGACATTTCAGGAGGCAGAGTGGCGTTGTCTACGCGGATCGCGTAGACGTCAACCTGCTGCCCCGGCAATACAGCAGGAAGCACCGGTAAGTGGGGCGGGGGGGGTTGAGACATTAGGATCCAGGTCCCCTGCAGTGGTGCGGGGGATCTGGATCTTAGTCTCCTAATCAGACCTCTATTTGAGGTCTGATTAGAAGACGACCCCGATTAGAAGACGAGGGGTATTTTTCAGAGCATTTGCTCTGAAAAAAACCTTGTCTTATAATCGAACAAATACTGTATATATATATCAACTGTACACAACACTCTAGGTGAGGTCTGACCAGAGATCTGTAAAGTGACAGAACCTCCTCCATCTTCCTGCTACTAATGCCTCTCGCTATACAACCCAGCACCCTGTTAGCCTCCTGCAATGCTTTATTGCATTGCCTGCTTACCTTCTTATTCCAAAGTCCCTCTCTTTTGTTGTCAGAACATTGCCCTGAAGGCTATATCCTCGCCTTCCGTCTAACCCGATGAAACTACAAATGAGGAATAATTCTGTGTGATTAGAAATAACTTCTAGACTTTTAGACAGTGTTCTTGGTAGTAGCATTTCGGTATGACTATTATAAAAAATGACAAGGTATGACTTTGTTGGGTGCAAAATTGTAGATTCTAGCTGAAGGTCATGTACTTTTTTTTAATGGGGCTCTTATGTTATTACTTATAGCAACCTTTATGCTTATGCGAGCCTAGATATGTGGTATAGAATATTATAAGATAATTAATTCAAGATGTCTTACACTAGGTGGTGTGACAGGAAACACACTTATCGACATTGGCACAGGTCCGTCCATTTACCAGCTTCTTTCGGCCCCAAAATCATTTACGGAGATTATAGTCACATGGTACACTCAGAGAGAGCTAAAAGAGCTGCAGAAGTGGATGAATAAAGATTCAGATGCATTCGATTGGTTATCTATCGTAAAGCACGTTTGTGATATGGAGGGAAATAGGTAAGTACCCAACTTCATATAACGTAGCTAATACGTTACAAAAAAAAAACATAAGCAAATTGCATACTGGGTAGATTCTTATGTGAACTGTATCTTTAAAAAAATCACTTTTCCCAAAGACTCTGTTTGCAGTTTGGCATACTAAATAAAACTATGCAATAGTGCATATACGTGTGTATGTGCATAACTCCAACATTTCAAGTGTCCAAGATATCTATATTGGGAGTTATGGCTATAGGTAGGTGGGTACAGAACTATAGGTGGGAAGTGAAGCTCAATGCCGTGATATTAAGTCTTACACCGAAGCAACTTCTGGAGGCCACGTAAGACCTATAAAAGAACAGCCGTCGGCTTGGTGGGCTGGTAAAACGAGTTGAGCAAATCTTCCCAACTAGCTCTTGAAACCTAAATCCAGTGGAAAATGTGACACTTGGGGGTTACCATCTAGTAACCTAGTAAAGGTTACCACCTAGCACCGGCATCAATTTGGATCTGTCTCCCTAAGAATATGCCACTGCCAGACACACCTTGCTCATTCAGGTACCAAAGGTAGCTGAACACCTGGTGTCCCACCCCATGCTCCTTAATGTTTAATGTAACATTCCATATGCTATCTAATTAAGTTGTTCTTTAATGTTATATATATATATATATTGGTATTAAATTGTAATAGGTTAAATTGCATCTTCATATTTGTAGTACTAATAATTCTCTGTTTCAGTGGGGACTATGGAAAAAAAGAAGACACGCTAAGAGGAAAAATCAAGCAGGTTTTGCATTGTGATGTCAGTAAAACTAACCCTCTGGAGCCTGTTGTGTTGCCCAAAGCTGACTGTCTTACTGCAGCAGTGTGTTTAGAAGCTGCATGTAGAAGTCAGGATTCCTATATAACAGCTCTGAAAAACCTCTCCAATCTTCTCAAACCTGAGGGCCACCTACTTCTAGCAGGTGACCTTGGAGCCAATTACTATGAAGTGGGTGCCAACAAGGTCTTTTCCTTAGCTGTAAGCGAGACCTCCTTGAAGAATGCCCTTAGTGAAAGTGGCTATGCCATCCGTGAGCTGGTGACTTTTGGGAAGCCTGAAGATGCAACATATGACACATCAGATTATGAAGGCTTTTACTTTCTTCATGCTCAAAAATCAAAGGTGTAATCACCCTATTTTGTTTTCTTTGTAATAACATAGAATATAGTTGTTCTTACTGGTTTCTAACACTACAATGAAAATGTGACAGCATTTTGGATTATCATAGTAGCTTGAGATACCTTGAATCAGAAAGATTCCAATTTATCATTTTTTTTGTCTCCAGAACGTTCTGGACCCATTAGTTAGTAAAGTTAGTTAGTAAACTAGTAAATTAGTAAATTAGTTAGTAAAGGTCTTCAGTCTTTTTTGTGTTTTCATAACTACCAATATTTTAAATGTCCAAAGAGGGAAGCATTGTAGGGAGTGGAACTCATTTCAAGGCTGATGATTTACACATTGTTTAAAGTACTCTTCCATATTTTCTATTTTCTTTTCTACCCAGTAGCTCATTCAAAGCAAGCCTCGTAGCCTTACTAGAAAAAGTAAGGAATCCTCGTATAACTATAATGGATGGCATGAATATTAAGAGCCTAAGAGCTGGTTAGAAGAGATAAAAGTAAAATGAACAAATCACGTTTCCCAAAATCCTTTTTTTCCTATCAGTGTTGTAGTGTTTACATATTAAAATAAGCTAAATCTATGTCTCAAAAATTAATTTCATGTGTATAACATGGTGGCAGCCATATTATGTTCCTACTCTATGTATATGCAGTATAAAGTTACTGATTCGTTCAGACAGCCTTTGTAGGGTGAAGCGAGGTGAAAGGAGTGAAAAAATACATTACAAAGATTGGTGAACCGCTTATATATTTTGTATTTCTTTGCATCTTTAATAAAGAGTTATTCAAAAACTAGCGCTTTAAACCTGCTTTTTTCTTCATGCATAGTTACAAGTTCTTCCCCCTAGGGCATGATCCAGGCACTGCCTATTGGTTTTACCGCAATGCTCATAACCCATTCTCACACATTCTCCCTCTTATATCAAAGCTCATACAAAAAATGACAATACCTCCTCTTCTGGAACGAGTAAAGGCCACAGGGTTTATTTATTTATCAGCGACAAACTGTGACACACCTTTATTGATAGCAAACAATGTAAACATTTGGGTATAATTACATTAACATATTTATAACAAATACACCATGGGGCTATCCCCTCCAACTATTAATTAACCCTGTGTTCACTTAAAATCAACAAATACCAGTCCCATTCGAGGGACACCATTCAGGTTGTTGGCCGTAAACTGCACCAACAATTTCACCACCCAACACTACCAACACCCAGCACTACCACCCAACTTCCCCTTAGGACCCTGCCTGCAGGAAAAATCCTCACTGTACACTCTATGCAACGTGGTCCCATACCTGAGATGGGTACCCTGCAACCTACAACAACTTGAACAAACCAATGTCCAATAATCCCACCAGTAGCCACGTCAAGGCCAGCACCTTAAATGCGCTGGCTCCTTAACAAAGCCACCGCTCTCTCAATACCAATCCTGATATCCAGCAACCAAATATCCAACCCAATCTCAGTCAGGTGTACGCCATCCTTCCTAAACAGCAATGAGTTATTTTCCTCAAGATCTGGATGAGCTACCACCAAGCCTCCAAAACGAGAGACAAAACACAATACCATCTTGTTCATTTTCACCCTGGCTCTACCAACTCCCCAAAGAGACATGTGCCCTGCCAGAATAGCCTATGAGTTATATGCGAGCATACACACAGGTGTATATATATATATATATATATATATTATTATATATATATATATATATATAGGTTTAGCTCAAATAAACAACACTTAAAACAGCATTTGCATGTATAGATCAACTGAATCAGACATACAAATCCTGTATTTGCACGTTTACAATAATAATGTATGGAAACAGCATTGCAGGTATAGATCAACAGAACACACAAGTCCAGCATTGCAGGTATAGATCAACTGGAAATCACATGTAAACTCAGCACTGAAGGTATAGATCAAATAAACATGTCAAAACAGCATTACACGTATTGATCATCTGAATCAGACATACAAACCCTGTATTTGCAGGTATACATAAATAATGTATGGAAACATAGCATAGCAGATATGGATCAACAGAATTACACAAAAAAAACAGCTTTGCGTGTACAGATCAATTGGAATTCACATAAAAACTCAGCATTAAAAGGTATAGATAAAACCACCTAAATTGCAGCCATAGATCACAGGCTGCACAACCCAAAGCCAACTGTGGCCTCCACACTGACAAGCACCCAGATAACAGATATAGGACTTGTCATCTTTGTCCCCAAACAGCCCAGCAACAGTAAACTTTGTTCCATGAACACCCTGCCTGTCCCATATTGGTCCCCATTGGCTCAAACACCCTGCTTGTGCCATCTTTGCCTTTCCACAAATCAATTATACATCTATGATACACACAAACACTTTTATAGTCACTTTCTCATTCAACCTTTCATTCACATAATTCATTCACACAATAATTTATTCTCACTCATTCAAACAAATCATTTACACATATTCATTAATGCATTCTCACAAATTCATTAAATCTCTCTTCAGACAATTCATCCACACATTAATGCATACTCCCCCTCATTCAGACAATTCATCCACACATTAATTCATACTCACTTATTCAGACAATTCATCCACACATTAATTCATACTCACTCATTCAGACGATTCATCCGCGCATTCATTTATTCTCTCATTCAGACAATTCATCCACACTCTAATTCATTCATTCTCTCATTCACACAATTCATCCACACACTAATTTATTAATTCTCTCACTTATTCTCACTCTTTATTTCAATATTCTTACTACTCTCTTTCTCACTATCTATCCCCTCTCTCTCCCTTTTCACAATCTAGCCATCTCTCCCCCCTTTCTCACTATCTATCCCCTCTCCCTCCCTTCTCATTATCTAACCCCTCCCCCTGATAGGTATAATTATCAGTATTTATTTATTGGATCATTATTTCACTGATCACAATTATAATTTTCACACGGCACTCTAAATCGGCCTGCACCTCTTAAGTTAACATTTTATTCTATCCTTCTTTACTTCTTATTGTTGCGGTTTGTGCAGAAGTAAATCATATTTGCTCAAAAATAAGGTCACCATAATTACAAGGCAACTCAGAATCATAACAAAAGAAAAACAAACAATTAAGCCCCAACTATAAGGCAACCATGAGGAAAAAAAGTAATCCATAGATATCTGGGAGTGAGAAACATGTAGGGCCCTAGGTACTTGTGTCAGAGCTGACATTCACTGTAGAGGACAAGTCACTGCCTGAGAAACCTGAGGGTCCCTGACTAACTCCTCTCTAGATGATGATAAGATGGAGGGGACTAACCCACAGCCTACATGCCTCTTATGTGGCATTCCCATAATGTGTGGAGACAGATGAGTGAAACAGTGTTTTGAGGACAGAGCAACCTCTGCTGTCCTGGATGAGTAAATGCATCTTTTAAACTGGCCTGGTCGGAATAAAACTTTAAAGCAAGGTTGGTTTTTCACATTATGGTTTTCTTAAGAAACCTATATATGGTGACTAAACTCAGCTGAGGGTCATACATGTTACTTTTTGGGATCTTAAGCACAGTCCTCTAGGGCATGACCTTTAACCACCCTAAGCCAGACTCTGGAAAACCTGCCCCAGACAAAACACCCAGGTCCAGGCAGGTAATGCCACATGGCTCAGTGATCTTCAGGGTCTCTTCTTGCCCTTAGAGCACAGAGGAACTTTCCAACCTATCCCCTCCACAGTCTAACTGATTGTGAGGTTTTAAGAGCTTTATATACCCAGCATCGACTGTACACTTGATGCAGGCTTCATAGGAATCCCAGACTGGATCCTGCAGACATCTAGTTTCTTACAAAATTTGGCATGCACTTTCACTGGGAGAGGGAATGGAGAATTGGCATATAATCTGCATGGACCTGGGGCTGTATAGTGTTACAATATATGTCATTATGCAGCTCAACCTTATGATGCAGATTAATGTGGTACCCGTTATTAGATTTCCACTAAACTAGTTAGGATTCTTTTAAATCAAGTTAGGCTCTGAAAAATAGCTATGGAAATTTGATTACCCTGCTAAATATATTCAAGATTCATGTTTATTGTTGGTCTGCAACACAGATACACAATTTCACTAATATATTATTCACTGTATCTATGTGAATTGATAAGCACTGCATAAATTGTTGGCGCTACATAAATAAAAAATAATAATAATATAGTTGTCACTGATGACAGTATGTTCTAAAGACACAAAATACTGGTTTATTAGTTTTATATTTTGTCTGTTGCAATTTTTAAATTATATGAACAAGGCAAAGTGCTAAAGCAGAAAATAAAAATAAATTTTTTTTTGTTAATTTTTTGAATTTACGTCTGTCTGTCACGTATTTAAATGCAATGTTTCAAAAAAAAAAAATCTACTGTGTCATTTAGTATGACAGCAGTGCCAAAGACAAAATGAATGACATAATTAACAGGAGAGTTAATTTCCTTCAAATGTAGGAAATGAGAACTGAGCTTCCAAGGAGCCTGACACTGAGATTCTGCTACTGGAGGATTTTAATGATAATATTATTTTTTTTTCAGTAGCTGCTGCTATACCAGATGTCAAGAATTAGTTGTGGACCAGTTAATGCTCCACAACCATGGCCAGAGGTTCAGATATTGGTAATTGGAAGTATTTCATGGGCAGATTACTTTACATAAAAGAGGTATGCTTCTGCCTTTGGTAACATTAGGGGAGCTGCGAGAGGCAGAAGGTGGGGGTATAAAATATCCCACGCATTTGGGATTATGCTACCCCACATTTGAAGTTGTTTTGCCCCTTCGGTAAAACATTAAATGCTAGTGAAAGAATTTAAATGTTAGCAGATCTGCAGAAAAGATTAAAACACATTAAAGTTCTTCTTGCGTTTCTACAGCACCAACTCTGCCGTAAAACATTAATGAGGATTTTTTTAAATGATTACCGGTAAATAATTTGTGGGAATGGATCAGGCATTTGGTACTAGTTATAATACGGTGATCAGTTATAAAGTGTTACATTTAGCAGAGTAAGTGGTATAACACATTTAAGCACTCCTTGTCCATTTCTCCTCCTGACACATCTGTTCTTCGCTCATGTCCCACCTAAAATGTATCTTAAGTGGAAAAAAATAAGAGCATGGCTTCATATCAGCGATCTTTGACCTGCAATATACAGTACTGTAATCTGGGCTTGATTGTGGATGGAGACAAAATTATTTTTAATACTACTTGACGACCTGTAGCCCATCTCACAACCCTGGGATGGAATCCTCTCTCTTAACAAATCACCACATCCAAAATGGGGATGTCAGAATTTTTTTTTAAGTAAAATGAAAGAAATAGTACCATATGATTGCCATGAACAAACATTAAAAAAAAACATTAAAAAAATAAAAATACACAGAAAGTGCTCACAGGTCCTGTTTACCAGATGTCACCTGGCATAGCTCCAACTCTTTCATATTCCATATATCTGCTTTGATCTATATATAAGAAAGGATCCATGTTTTAAAATGATTATTAAGAGAGTTTGATGTCATGTGTGCTGCACATTCAAATATTCAATTTTGCTCTGCCGGGGAGATCAGAATAGGGACTGATCTGATTAGGTTTCCAGTTTTTTAAAAGCAACGTCAAAATCTGCATTACTAAGTTGTGAACGCCCCTTTCTTAAATGTAAAGGAAGCATATCTAATAATGCTATGCCTGGGCTAGGATTCAACTCAAAAGGGTTGTAAAAGTTACACGACCACCATATATGACACATTACACTACCATCAGATATGACACATTACACGACCATCATATATGACACATTACACTACCATCATATATGACACATTACACTACCATCATATATGACACATTACATTACCATCATATATGACACATTATACTACCATCATATATGACACATTACACGACCATCATATATGACACATTACACTACCTTCATATATGACACATTACACGACCATCATATATGACACATTACACTACCATCATATATGACACATTTCAACTTGTTCTAAGCAGGTCAGTGGAGTACTCTGAACATCAGTTTAAATCTAGCAGGGACCAAATACTATTGATAAAACTTTCTATCATACTCCCAATGGAGGCTTGGTGGCTTCTGCCATACTCGACAGTAGGCTTCCTCCTCAAACACCTGTCTGCCACAAACAGCCCAAAAATTCTGGCCTGAACACAAAATTCCTGTAATGTGTGTGTTCTTCGAGGTTGAGGCTACAAACATCTTAAGGCAGATAAATGGAACAGCCTTCCAACAGAAATGATGGAGACTAATACAACGAGAGGAATATAAGAATGCATGGAATAGGCTTAAGGTTATCTTGTATGTAAGACATGAAGGAAAGGACAGTTTAATGTTTAAATCTTTTATAGCAAGACAAAATGGGCAGACTAGATGGGCTGAATGGTTCAACTTTTCTATACATGTTTTTTTCCAAGATAAACATTCATTATTAAGTAAATTAGCACCCTTTATAAGTGTTTTTTGCTTTGGATATCATACTGCCATGTCATTTCTGGTCAGTTTTGTGAGGTTGACACAGTTGGTGTGATAGTGAACCTTTCCATTCGCAGATCTCCCTTTCTGGCATGACCATCACACCAAGTAAACGGTTTGCCCAAAACTGTTTACAAATTGCCACAACCACAGTTTTTACATTTTGCGAATCACACCAAAATGTGTGGAAACAAGCACATATTTCCAGTGAATCAATTTTGTTTAATAACATCAGATATTTCTTGCTACATCAGAACAAATCCGTTTTGCTTATAACAACCAGTTTCTTGTTTTTACAACCCGAAGCAGCTGAAGTACTTTGCCATTGGTTGTACCAGAGAACAGAATAAAACAAATGAAAAAATGTGGTTCGCTAAAAGCTGTAAATCCACATCTTTTCCTTGACGGCCATAAATACTGTAAATTCCGCTGAATTCCTTCTTTGGGACCTACTAATTTTACTCATGAAACAAATATGAGTCATCCCATTAAGCTGCATTAAGGGTAAGGAGGTTAAGAAAGAAAAGAGGAAATGAGACATCAGGGATCTGACTTAAAATGGTTGCCATGGTAACAAGGCACATAAATGTCTTGAAACACTGCAGAAGTTTACTTCAAGCTGACCTCGGTTTCCTTAGTTACAACTTATTTTGTACAAACAGAGCAAAAGGCTTTGTATATTATGATTCATATATGATAATTTTAACAATGTCATTGTATTGTTTTAACTGTACGGGGGATTCCTCTACAAATAATTGTTAAATGGTGTAATGCTGCAAACATCTAAAACAGTAAAGTGTCTGTAGAAGTGGGGATTTTCCTTGTAGAAAGGGTGATTATTATGTTACTATGCATATTTGTACTGTACAGTATGCATACACACAGGAACTTGCCAGTTTTGGCTGGACTTTCCAGGTGAAGAGGTATTTTTCTAGGGCTTTAGAATTTTAAATCCACAGGTCACTCCTTGTACCTGTTCCACCGGCCCCTACTTTCCACCTACTTCCTGCCCCATCCAAACACGAACCCCTAATATCGTACCTGAGAATTCTCTGGGACTGAATGCGAGTCTCCAGGGGACGAGCTGCTTCCTTGGGTCTCTGGGTCACTGGAGCAATCTTTAGCAACACCCACTCCAAGTACAACCCATGCAATGGGACTAACCCAATCCTTGTTGTAACTAGTAGTGCCCCTCGCACAGCTAACCATAGCCCTAGCTGGGCTACTCCTACCTTTCTCTATCTAGCCCTGCTCCCTAGTGAAGCCACCCTTGCAGCAGTGTGACACCTCTGGGTAGCCTAATCTGGTTACTACCCAGGTATGATTACTATTCTTGACTAGACCATTCTATTCTTGACGATGACAACACCCGCAAGAGGGGGAGATGTTTATACACTAGAATGTCACACCAACAAATGTAAACTAGTATCACATCGACCCCCCCGGGAACTAGGAATTTTCCTACCCTGAACAATAACACAATTAATGTTCAGCAGTATTCCCAGATTACAGTAATTCCACCAAATACACAGTTTTTTATGTTCTAGAGGGCCACATCCATTCCTAAAATATATTATTGTATATTGTATTTTTATACTGCCAGCTTAAAGGGGTTTGGTAAACGGCATTTGGGTTTGTTTGTTTTTTTAAACAAAAGATTATTTTTTTAAACAACAGATTTTTTTTGGTTTGTTTTTCTCTTATATTTCTCAATATGGATAGTGATCCACATGGGATTGCTATAATTTTTATTTTGGTAACTTTTCGCAATGCAAATTAAGTTCTGCTTGTAATGAAAAAGCAGAACTTTATTTGCATTGCGACAAATTTGCAATCTACACGACTGCAGATAAGATCATTATATCAGCAACAAATGTACATAAACTTTATAAATAAAATGGCAAAATAAGGTTCTGACAGCAAACCAAATCCTGAAATCTTCTCATTTTTCCCTTTAACCAGCCCTCCTCTTCGCCTGCGTGATGAAAGGTGGTCATGTAGGAGCTGTGATAGACAGCTGTGTAACAGCACAGACCTCTATGGATTCACAGCATAGTGGGCTGGACAGGGGAGATCAGAGGATACCCAAATAAACCAAAGATCCTCACTATCTGCAAAAGAGGGACCGAGGGGTAGCTCCACGAACTGCCCCCCCCCCAAAAAAAAAAAACCCTGAATAGTTTACAGATATAAAGACACTGACTAGTGGTGGAAAGTTGAAGCTGGTGTCATGAAGACTGTACATAATGACATATGCCAGTGCAGGACTTGGGGCATAGATGTAGTCTGACTTTTTAATAGACTTGTGTTTTCGGATTTGTACGAATTGTAAATTTAACAAAATTTGCCAATTTTGTCAACTTGTATGAGGCCCCCCTACAAAGCAAACAAAACCAAAGCAAAAGGCTTCGAAAAATTTTATCCGAAATTAGTTGGCTCTTTCACTCTTTCACACTTCTTATATAATCATCCACGTTCTCTCACACTCTCACCCATGCTCTCTGAAAGTCTCCCTATCTCCTCCTACCGTAAACTTCACACCAATGTGGGTGTAGAAAGAAAACGAGGAAGAGAACGGGCAGATGAAGATCAAGAAGATGCTAGAGAAGATGCTGAGAGACACAGAAATGATCGGGGGGAAGGAAGGGAGACATTTAGATAGCATGAGTGAGGGTGTAAGAGAGAGAAAGTGAGTGAATGTGGGCGTCAGACAAATGTATTTTCTGAACAAATGTGCCAGCAAAGAAATCTGGATTTAGGCATCCCTAACTTTGATATCATGTTTTTAGTAACCTGGTTGCCAGTTGAAAGAATATTTGTATATATAAGTATATTCACTTTAGCTGCCTTTATGCTTTCGTGAAACAATTCACTTCCTGCTTCAATTATCTTTCATGATGAGTATTTCAATGATCTTTGCAAGTGATGCAGTACAGCTGCGTTTTTCATTGTAAATTAATTTTCACTATTCAATGCAATGAAGTTCTACATTTGTTTGTCCATTTAATGCCATTCTGTAAGAAATTAGTAAATAATAATTAGTTGCTTTTGAATTTTCTGTTAAAGCAATTATCCTTCTTAAAAATTGCCAAATTGATGATCACTGGTGATGGGATTCTCCTGCTCGGCAATAGGCATGCACTATGGTCCCCTGCACACATTTGCAGAATGCTTTACCAGTCAATTTCTTTTACACCAAACTCATCCAAACATGTTTTTATGGACCTTGCTTTGTGCACCACTTTATTGACAAAGGTATTGAGAAACACCTCTTAATTACTGAAATCGGTAATTACTTACTTCCAGTGAAAGAAAATCTTAAGAATTCAGCATACCAAGACATTTTGGACAATACTAAGCTTCCAACCTTCTGGGAGCAGTTTGGGGAAGACCCTTTTCTATTGCAGCCGAACCGTGCCCCAGTGCACAAAGCAAGGTCCATAAATACATGGTTGGATAAGTTTGGTGTGGAAGAACTTGACTGGCTGCACCAGCCTGTGCATATAAGCATGAGAATATGTGTCCACCAAGAAAGACGGGCAATCATGAGATCAAAGAAAAAACAAAAAGTACCATTTCTGGTCCTAGGCCCTTTGGCTCACATAATAAAAATGTATCTTCCACTGGCCAGTGAAAAGGCTATACCTGGTTTATAAAAAAAGTTGCCTTTAAAAAAGGTCCCTCAGAGCTTAACTGTGCACTGATCAGTGTCACCAAACAAGGGAGTGATTGGTGTATTCACAGGGCCGGCCCTACAATGGAGCCGACTGGAGCAATTGCCCCAGGCGGCACTTTAGAAGGGGCGGCACTTTGCCGCCCCAAGCGTTTTTTTTTTGTTTTTTTTGAAGCGGAGGAGAGAGAGGGACGCCGAGTGGTTTTCGCTTACCGCTCGGCGGCCCCTCTCTCTACTACTGCGGCGAGTCTCCCTGTTAGGTCTCGGGTGGCCGGCTTGTAATGCTGAGCGCCGGAAGTGGCGCCAATTTCCGGCGCTCGGCATTACAAGCCGGCACCGTGGCAGAGCAGGGAGACTCGCCGCAGGACTCTTTAAAGGTAAGTACCGGCCCTGTGTATTCACCTTTGGAACTTCCCTGGGGGATCAGTCGCACCTAAGGTTTCATGCATTCTCAAACTTATGGACAGAGAATCAAATGTTTTTTCATAGCTAAAAGGTTGAGGCATCTCTACATAGTACATGATGTCCGCCTACTGTGGTCAAATCATGGTAGCTGGCAGCCAACACTGTGATATTATTATTATTATTATATTATTATATAAGTGTGCTACTGATTTAACAGTTTGTATTTGTTCTAGCATAGAAACATAGATAGTGAGGGCTATTCTGCCCAACCTCTGAATACGGCATGTACGCCCATTCCCACTTTTCTTTTTTGAAAATCAAATTTTATTGAGTTTTGACAAAAATATACTCAGGAATACAATTTGTCGAGGTATATAGGTGCTTAGGAATGATAAAAAATAAAGCGAACATCTCTTTGTACTCACGTATCCCAATGACAAAGGATCCACCTTGCTTTCAGTTTTTTGTTGAGAGAACGTTGTGTTCCTCCCGAGTTCTTTGCATGGAGAGGGCGTCTTTCCCCAGCCTTGATATTTAAATTTCCGAATATAAAGAAAACACGTAGGACGGGGAAAAGAAAGCATGAAGGAAGAAAGAGAAGATGGGAGAAAAACTATCCTTAGAGGTTTGTACATAAATGTATGTATAAATTTGCATTTGCGTATGCAATACACCTTCGCGCCGGTTAGCACACATATACATCCTCATCCTCTATCGGCAAGTGGATGGGGGGGGTTCCCTGGGGAAAGTGAGTGACTAGTCAGGAGTAGAGTGCATCCCCCTAGCCTTCTATGGAAAGCAGTTGGCGGAATTATTTCTCCTGTAGTAGCTCTAACCAATACCTGCATTGTGGAAATGCTACTCGAAGTTACCCTGTCACTAGATTTTGTTGTAATAGGAGATGGGCCTCAGTGTAGTATAGTAGATAGCACTCTTGATCAAAGGGGGGGAGGCGGGTCATCAGTTATCTTAGCCACAGTGTCTTTGACATGCCCCCCAGCTCCAAACATATAGCATTGTTCTCCTTTCAGCTTCACAGCACCACACAGGTCTGTGATCTCAGGGTTGACCCTGTGAAGCAGAGTTGGGATTTTGTACCAGAAGGTAAACAACATTTTCTTAAATAGGAGTGAACGAGGAGCATTGCTGGTTACGGATAATAATTTTCTCCCACTGTTTCCGCCAACTGTCAACTGCTTGCCTAATACCTCTTCCCATTTTAACATAATTTTCAAAGGGGCAACATATTTAGGTGAGTAACCTTTAAACGGTGGAGATACCCCTGACTGAAGCAGCCTGCTGCTGGTAAAAGGTTTCCAAATCTAATGTTTCCCTTAAGAATGAATTATGTACAGTACTGTATATGATAATGGAGCACTTCTGTTCAACTAGTGTTCATATTTAATTTGCTATGAATTTAAGAGAGAGGAATGGATTAATTTGTTTTTGCATTATTTTTGTTTACATTTTGGTCAACCTTTTTATATTTTTTTTGGATGGGCTCTGTGTCTCTCCGCATGGGGGGTTGTATACTTTTTTTTAAAATTTATTTTAAACCACCCCATCCCACCGGGCACAGGTTGGGTCCACGTCTCCCGAAGGCCATTTTTATTAAATTTAACCCCCCCCCCATGCGGAAGGCGGATGTCCCATGGGTCTTATTTTGTTACCTCTGCCCTGCCACACAATGGGTAGGTAAAGGAGTTGCCATTGCTTAATAATAGGCCCTAGGTTATTTTATTACTTCTTGTATTCCATTTTGAAAGCTATTTGTGGGTCAAGAAATAAGAAAGCCTCTTGCTTTTTTGACTTACATCAGCTTGATTCTCTTGCAGTCCACTGTATGTGAGCTGTGAGTGAACACTATTGCCAGCTTCCAGAGCTCACAGAATGGAGACTAGATCTTTTTATGGCAATGCAACACTTTGGTAACAAAGTCCTGCTTATCCAATAAAACTCTTTCTGAGTTATTAAGACTAAGACTAACATACACAAGTGTGTAGTATATTGTATTAATATAAGACAGCTAGAACATGCACTTGATAAAAATGCAGCTGGCTTAAATATTATGTTTGTGAAAATTTTCCCTTTTTAGCTAATATTAGAAATAAAAAAAAAATAAATATCGTTGAGCATTGAAAAAAAACATTTTTATTCAAAAATGTTTACCTTTCTACAAAGGCTAATGAAAAAAACCTGCTAATTAGATTCTAATACTTGTCCTTAGTTTAGACATACACAATTTTTTTGCAAGTTATTGGGCACTAAGTAGCATTGCTGTTTCAAAACCTTTTTTTTTAAAATCTGGTTATTTGGCGCATCCTGTCTTATTTGGGACATCTTTGAAGCCGGGAAATTCAATTTACCCACGTCAAACCAAATATTTTTGAAAACTAGACACCACAGGGTATTTCAAATTATGTTATTTTAACTCGTTCCATGCACCTATTCTAAAATTAGCCTTTGTCTTTTTTCCCACATACATTGTAATTTAGGTATGAAGTTACAGCTTCTGGTATGTGCCACAGCCAACAAACACCCCAATGTGTTTTAACACCCATGCATGGGTTGTTTTGGGGCTAAAAGGCCACATTTCGGCAGTGCACATTTTTCTATTCTGAATTTTGACTTCACTGCGGATGTGTGTGAGATGGTGCCCCCACCCTATTACGTGGGATTGTCCCTGAATTTTAGTGCAAATTTTAAAAAAATGGTCTACATCACCTTAACAATGGAATGGCCTAGTTAGGAAAAACATTTTTTGGGGGATATGGCAATAAGACCCCTTGAATCACATCACGTTGCACTTGAATATATAATCGGAGGTGATTTTCAGTACAGCAATGCCAGATTCATGGCCCAGTTACTTTTATTGACAACCTGGTTCCTTCCCGGGACAATCTTGCAAGTACTGCATTAGAAGAACATCCATCTGTTTACTTAAACCCATACAGTACATGTGTGCTCTTCAGCATTCAATACACCTTACTGTCTCTGTTCTCTTTTAACTGAAATAAACATTTCATTCTCTACCTGTATGCCGTCAGACGATCTGTAGCTATATGTTATGCACTGTTACCTACATGGCCTTTGCATGCAACGTACATGTATGTTATCACATGTCACAGAAGCCTCCATGTCATGGGCTCCTGGAGGGGACTGAGTGCCAGCCTCCTTCCTACAGACTATGGGCCCTGGTAAGGAGCGCCACGTTATCCAAATCATAAGAGACTCTAAAGACTGTGGAGCTCGGAAACAGATTTGGGGTTCCTGCATTTTGGAACTGTGATGGTTCCTAGAGTCACCCGACCCCTAAGTTAATGTTATCCAGTGTCACGAAGCCCTTTTGTGTATTTTATTATTGCGTAATCGTTTATACATGGCACACTAAAGTCTGGGAGATAATCTAATCAAGACAATGTGTATTCCTTATCTTAGTGGTATCTGTGTCCTTTTGTATTGTTAATCCCTTTACTGCCCCTGTTGTTTCTGGGATGCAGATTAAGGGGGCGGTTTGTATCCCAGTATCTTGTTTTATGTTAATGTGTGTTTTGCTGGATATATCCAGCCATCTGTGTATAAAATAAATCATCTCTCCTCTTGTTGTACCTAAAGTCTAGTCTTGCCTGGTTATTTGGGTACTGGATAGCAATATCCCTTTACTTTGCTTGGGGTTATCGTCTACAGATTGCGGGGAATTATTGTCCTGAAGGAAGACAATCCGAGGTCCCCGGTCGGTCCGTCACAGCACACTTATAATACATTTACTAAGTGGGAGGGGTTAAAAAAAGATATTTTTTTGCCATTTATTCAAAAACAAGGGGAAAATGTTTATTTATTTGTTGTTTATTTGGTGGTGTGAAAAAACATACGGGCAGACATGTTTCTGGCACATTCCCAAAACAGTCAAGACTAACTGGGTAAAGGATTGAACACATGATTGTTTTCCGCCACAGCAAATGGCTATGATGACATAAAAATGAAATGTAACATTAATTGAATAAAGGAAAATAGAGCCTAAAACATCTTTCCCTTCTACTCGCTGCTGCTTATGGATGACTTTCTGCTTATAGCGTACCGTATATTACATTTAAGTAAACGGTGCATGCAGAAACAACATATTCCGGCACAGTGTGGCTGGTCCAGGGGTGACCCTTGAACGATCTGCCATTCCATGTTCTCCACGACCAGCCTATTTACTCTATTACTGAGCCGGCACAGCCTTCATAGTACGTGTTATAAGGTACTAAAATATCATGCACTTATGTGGGCATATGATGTCATACCGAGGCGAGGGTGGCAGAGGTGGTGAGGGATCAGGCATAGGCCAGCGCCAAAAGTAATAAATACATCACTGGCATGAGGGGTGATGTCAGTGGGCAAAAAGTTTTTATGAAAGGTTGCTTTAGCAAGCAAAAAAATACGGAAGCCCCTCATTGCCAGAAACAACGCTATAATAAACCTGGTGGCATAATAATGTAAATAAAATAATTCATATTTATTTACCTCACTGGCAATATATATACAAATATAAAAGGCACATTTAATAGGCCTATTTAAGATATTTCCAGTCACGTTCCAGTCCTATTTAAACAATAAACAAGACATAAAATCAATTAATTTGCATGTTAATGCCACTCTTTAACTGAATTACAATAGGTTTGTTTTGTCTGTTTTTCCTTTAATATTATGGACGAGCTCCTGTCTTGAGGCTGTATGTTTAGTTATAAGTTAATAGTTTTTATTATGCTATAAGGAGGGCTCCGTTTAACCCTTTCTCCCTCACATTTCCCTGCCATGTAATGGGGCCGGCAGTACAGTTAACTTCCTTTGTAAGGAATAGTATGTAAAGTAGACGGCCCCTCCCTGCGAGCTGTGAGTATATGTGTCCTGCAGCCGCACCCATCCTCAGCCTCTACTCAGTTTACGTCCTCGCCGCTGGCTGAGCGAACTCTCTCTCCAATCTACAAAGAAAGGTACGCATTACAAACTCCAATGCATCCTGTATTTATTCCCTTTCTAGAGCGTTTACCGTATTTCATATGATAAAAGAGCCCCGGGTTTTAGATTTGTGCCCCCACCTTCAGCCCCATCAGTTCGGTTAGTGCAGCCGCGGACCATTAACTTAAGGGCTTTCTTAGAGAACATCTGGAGCGCCAGACTACAACTCCCATGATGCCCAGCAGCAGTATTTAGCAAACAGCATGTTGATCATCCTTGTTGCAGATCGTCTTTTTTTGTGTGTGTGTGTGATGATCGTGGAGTGTGCAAGAGGGGTTCAAGCACAGTACTCTTTTTACACGTGTGTAGTAGTTACATTGGTGGTGGCTGGGCAGAGGCTGCTAGGTGTGGTGTGAGAGCTGCCAGCTGTGGCTTGTGTTCACATGTTGCCTACTATTGGGAATAATGTTAATGGGCAGCAGATTTTAAGTGTATGTAAAATGTGTAGCTCAATGGCTGGTCTTCTGTTTCCATAGATAAAGATAATCTTAGTATATATAATCTACAGTATATGGTGGGATGGCTTTTTAACACTTAAATATTATCTTTCTCAAGGTTCTTTAAGGTATTTCTGAATAAAAACACTTTTTCTATAGCGAAGAAAACTTCCACTACTATGGTCCTCTATGATCCATAAGAAAATAACTAGGGATGGACTAGTAACCTCTGTGAGCTGGCTAGCTATAGATCATCGGTGTGCGTTTGGATGCATCTTTTTATTTAATGATTTATGTATTCCTTTTGCTTTTCTACTAAATGTACATTCCGGGGATGGCTGGCATCCTCCTATATTGCACAGACGTAATGATTAAGTTGGGTGCAGCGTGTACCTCCTGAGTCTCACTCAAACTGGGAGCTTTACTGAGCATGTGCACAATTCTGCGCATGTACAGTATGCATTCTCCTGACACCAGAGAATGAAATCAGAACCCATGATTGAGGTCCAGAATACCACTGCCCCCCGCCCCGAGCTCTGTCTCTGTCCTGAAGAGAGGAACCGAGGTAGAGCTCGGCAGGGACAACGGGCTTAGAGGCAAAATCAGGACTGTCCTGCGCAAAGTGGGACAGTTGGGAGGCATGGCGGTATATTTGTACTGTTCTATTCGGACACCAGAATATCTATAGTAACAAGGGTTCTAAACATTATTTACACCATGACTAGATCCTTGCTGTGCTTATTTCCTATGGTCAAAGTCTGATAAGTCTGATTACTGGGCATTCAGATTTGGCCAGAAGGCGAATGCTGTCGGCTCGACCGTTTAATTTGTAATCGCAGAATCATATACACCGTAGAAAAATCATTTCTCCTTTAAAAAGAACCACTCATGTCAGAGTGGATTACAACTGATCATTTTAAAAACAAATCTGAATTTTCTTTATGTAAAGCTGATTTTTTTTTTATTTTATTTTAAGAACTAGTTCTCCAAATACTAATCTAAAATTGAAATTTTGAGATCTGAATTCTTCATTTGGTTGCAAATATTAAAGATCATAACTACCAGCAAGAATGAGAGTTACTACGTTTAGAAATCATGATTTAAATCTTACGTCTTACTGACTGGGGATTTAAATTGTGATTGAAATCATATTCACACGATTGATGTTAAATGTTACAGTGTATGTGTGATGGACCCCTCATTACTATACGAGAGAACTTCTGGTTTGTCTTCCATGGCACCGCAGAATGTTGTACCTTTAGACAAATGCACGGTGTTCCTATTCCTAACCTCTTGTTAGCAATTCCCTATTCTACCGTCAAGAAAAGACTCTCCTGAGAGCTCAACATCAAAAGAGGTCCATGGTCCCCACTTAGCCCACAGACTCTCACAGCTAGTAATTGCAAGGTAACAGAAGAGAATCGGGTGGTGGAGTATTCACGTAAGCAGCAGTTTTGAAGTTACCTTGCTCTACCACGTGGTATCTTCTGCCACCACATTATCCTTAGTTAAATGCATGAGAACTCCACATACAGGCCTCCTTCCAGCCACAACATATTGACAAACAGTGTGGCTACATTTTGAAAGCTGTGTCTTGTAATTAACCGTTTGACTTGGGGCTAAACATCCAATCAAAAAATTCAGCTACCACTCCATCTCTTAAAAGCAGGGGTGGACGATGTGGGTGTTTAATTCAGCAACAGCTGCGAGCATAAGCATATCTGGGAACCCCTCCAAGCTTGACCTGGAGTCTCTAGGTGAAAAGCTGCTACTCCAGGCATGGGAGCAGAATGTGGCCACACCCACTTTCTCCTGCCCCCACCCCGTTTCCCCAATAAATGATGTCTGGGGCTAGCCATGACCCAAAACAAAGCCACACCCTCCCCCCACAAGATGGAGAGTGTTGGGTAATATAATCCTGGAAGTTATACTCTACATTTCACACTTGGCTCCTCCAAGAATTGGTGCTTTGTAGACTGCCTGTAGTGTTGGTTCTTGAGCCATCTGTGCTTGATAGGTCCCTTGTGTTCCCGGTGGCTGCTTCCTGACTTCTGTCATTTGGCAGACCAGGCTCCTTGCACAAAGAACGGGAGTCCCAGACATTCTTATTGGAATGGTTGAACTGTCACTAGACCTGTCAATGCCACCAACACCTTAGCCTGCTCTATATTTCATTGCAAGGAAGAGACGCTGTCCGGCATGACCGTTCCTTCAAATGCAACTCAACTGTTGAGCTTGACACAGAGAGATGGAGGTTTTCTTAGGCCAGCCTCCATGATCAAATCAAACAGTTTGCGTTTCTAAACAAGCATAAACAACAATGTTACAATCTAACCGTTTGCCTGACATGCTCTTTGATTTCCCTTTTAGAAACAGTTGCTGTCAGGCACACAATTTACTAAACAGGCTCTTGATTCTGAATGTTTCTCATTTTTTTGTTGATCTGTACTGAACTTTAATAATATTTTAGTTAATGTCATGAGAACGCAACATTCCTGCTCAGAAGACGTAATGATGTGATTTTGAGCTAAAAGCTTCTTTGTAAGGCTGGAACTGTCCTCAATTAGTGAGCTCCCTGTTTATTCTGGGCAGTGAGTCATATTGGGAGGAATGTCTCATGGAATAGCTGTAGGAAAAATTATTTTAACCCAACGTACTACGTAACCTAGAGCTTCAATGAAAATGTTTATGTACAGGTATAAAAATGGCAAGCAAAATATGATGCTACAAATACAACTATTTCAGTAAATTATTTCACAGTTTTTACATAGCGCTTTAGCCAAGCAGTGTTACGAAGATCACTGCATGAAGTATAACACAAAGCAAAGGAAAAACATTAAACATGGTAAAAGAGCGTGCCTGAGAGCAGTGCTCTAGTTAAATGTGTAGATGTTAGAAAATCCTTACATATTTGTAGTGTTGGACGAGAAGGCCTGACTCGCAGTCTCCAGTTAATTCCAAAGGTGTTCGATGGTCAGGGCTCTGTGAGGTCCGGTCAAGTTCTTCCACACCAAACTCATCCAACCATGTCTTTATGGATCTTACTTTGCGCACTGGGGCACAGTCATGCTGGAAAAGAAAAGGGTCTTCCTCAAACCGTTCCCACAAAGCTGGAAGCATGGCTTTGTCCAAAATGTCTGGGTATGCTGAAGCTGTAAGATTTTACTTCACTGGAAGTAAGGAACCCCACCCTTGATTTCAATACTTATGAGGTGTGCCTCAATACCTTTTGTCCATAAATTAGTGCACAAAGCAAGGTCCATAAAGACATGGTTGGATGAGTTTGGTGTGGAAGAACGTCAACGGCCTGCATAGAGCCCTGACTTCAACCCCATCGAATACCTTTGGGATGAACTAGAACGGAGATTATCAGTGCCTGACCTCACGAATGCTTTACTGGATAAATGGGCAACATTTCTACAGAAACACTCCAAAATCTTGTGGAAGGCCTTTTCAGAAGAGTGGAAGCTGTTTTAAAGGTCACTCTACCCATCATATGCACTTTAACCCCTTAATGACGGGCTCAAAATGCATTCTTTTCAATGGGTTTTGGGACAGCCTATTGTCCTTAAGGGGTTAATACATATGATTACAGACATCTTTAATGTTTGTTTATTTTTTTGGCATGTAATTCAGGGATTCATCCCTCCAGCTCCTTACGTTGTAGGAGATACATTTGGCCAAACATATCTCCTGCATAGTAGTATGCATGCATGCATATTTATCACCAGCCAGCTCTGACTTCCAGGACTCTGAGACCCCCCTGGCATATGTGCAGAAATAATAATTTCAGTGGGCTTGCTTGTTACGGATTGGCTGCTTCAAGAGGTCAAAGCTGGCACAAAAAGTGGACAGTGGTGGGGGGTATTCTGCAATTCAAAAGCTGCAGTGTTTTAGGAAAGACCCCTGTCGTAGAGCAGGTGAAGGACATGAAACATCAGTTACAGAAGAGAAAGAGCTATTAATAAAAGGAATCATTTGGTTTCACCTATAAATATCATAGGATATATTTTGTTTGTGCCGGTCAAAAAAGAGGCCAGTGTCTGACTTCAGGCATGCCTGGTATTCGTGTTACCCAAGTCCTCCATTTGTGGCTTCACTGCTTTTCCAAACAAGCTATATTGATGTCTCCACCACATACTATATGGAGAGAACTGTTTAAAAATAAAATCAAAAGATATTAAAACAAAATTAAAAGGTAGGAAATGCATGTGGACTAGCGATTCTTGCCACTGGGTGAAATCGGTGGTAGCACTTACTGCGCATGAGCATTGGGGTCCAAGAGTCACTGCTGCAGCTCACTGGTGGTATGTACGGTATATAGCATGCAAGATGTGAAGACATCCCCTGCATGGAACATAGTGGGGAGTAAGGGGCAAATGCATATGGAGATATTCTGCCCAACCCCCATAATGCATTAGCAAGGGAGAAGACGCAGCTATCATATGCATTAATGTGTATGTATGATGGCTGGCATGTTCCTTTAACTGACTGATTACCTGTGTCCAGGCTTCTCAATTTCTGGAGCTTCCTAAAATAGCCACAGGTAAGTGCTGCATGTAGCGAGAAGTAAAAAGAAAACTTTCATATTTTTTTCTTCCCCCTTTAATGCACCCATTCTCTTAAAAACTATGTTTAAAGATTTATTGAAATACTACATGTGAAACGGCTAAGTTTACAGATCCTAATAGACAGCAATGGCCACATTGATGGGGAGTGAGTTGTGACGAGAATGATGTGTGATCAGTGTAAGGTATTTTGTGTGATGAGTGTGACGGGAGTGATGTGTGATAAGTGTAAGGTATTTTGTGTGATGAGTGTGACGGGAGTGATGTGTGATAAGTGTAAGGTATTTTGTGTGATGAGTGTGACGGGAGTGATGTGTGATAAGTGTAAGGTATTTTGTGTGATGAGTGTGACGGGAGTGATGTATGATAGGTGTGATGGGAACGGGGTCTCTTTTAACTGGAAGACCTTACTGGCAATGCCTCTTCTGTAATGTCAGCGATGGACAGGCTGAGCAGTGAAGACAGATAGGATTAAGAGACCCAGCTGAACTGTTTTCAACAAGGAAATAGAGCAAAATGGTATTTTATCTATTTTAGATATATACCATAGTCTTACATAATAGTATAAAACATTTGGGGACAAAACAGCATATTTAAGCAAGTAGAGTTGGGAGCTTTATGTGTAGGCTTAGTACATGCCTTTATTTCAGAGAAGCGATAGAATAAGAGGTCATGATCTAAAGCTAGAGCATCAGAATCGTAGATGTAATGTAAGAAAGGTTTGCTTTATCAGTGGGGTGCTAGATGGATGGAACAGCCTCTCTGCAGAAGTGGCAGTACAGTAAAGGGAAATTAAACATGTATAGAATAGGCAAAATCTAAGACTAAGAACTGATTAGGATCTGAGTCTTTACAGCAGGAAACAGTGGGCAGATAAGTGGGCGGAATGGTTCTTATCTGCCGTCAAAGTCTGTTTCTATGCCATGTTACAACAGAAACTCCAGTGAACATATGCATGTTGATGGGGGTCCCCTTTCCACAGAATCCCCAATGTGCATATGTCTCTAAGACATACACAGTTTTAATGTGCTGTGCATAGGCAGTATTTTTAGTATATTTAACATAATAGGTTTTTTTTTTTTCCTATAAACGTGTGGTAGACTTAATTGTCCTAGCGGACTTAACTAATTATTTCCAATTATAAGATAAATTAATAAACTCAGACAAAGCAGCTGTGAAACACAGATGTGCCACACCTATAATATATATATATAACTGCATGGGCCCTGTGGACTTTTGGTACCAGTTACCTCATTTCATAAACGTTATGATTTAAACAGGAAACATCTGTGACTCAGATATACCGAAGCTGCCAAGATATATACATGAACTTTTTTTTTCCCCTCCCTGTAATACTTAATAAAAAAAAAAAAAAAAAACTTGTCCTGGTTCAGTTTCAAGCACATAGACAAACATCGGAAGTAGGATGGGTCATTCTGAAGAACTCTGTGACTTTAAGCATGGCGATTTCATAATATGCTACAAGTCAGGTCATGAAATTTCTGCCCTCCTACATCTGCCCCAGTCCCTTGTAAGAGATTCTGTTGTGAAGTGGAAGGGTCAGCCACAAAGTAGTAAATCACACTCAGTGGGGACCATACCTGGGAACTCTCCGGGTTTGACCCAGAGATTGCCGGGTGAAGCACTGCCTCTCAGGTTCTCCGGGTCAAGACCTGAATCCTGCGGGAGCAGGGTCTGGACATGCCCCCCCTCATTTTTCCTTTAATTGGGGGTGTTTCCCAACGCCCCTGACATCAGCGGGACCTCCCCCCCATCAGTGGGGACACAGAGTGCTGAGGTATGTGGGGAGTAAAAATTTCCTGTCCTCTGTCACTGACCACAGAGTTCCAGACTACATCTGGACGCAACATCAGTGCTGTGCCACCAATAAAACATCTCTAATATGTGTGGTGGTTTTAATCAACTTGCTGTATTGGAGGTAACTGAAAGGTGTGATATTGTTTACGCGTTTATAGTACGCCACTGTGGTTTCCTGATCCTTCCTGCTTTACATAGTATTGGTATCTATAAAACAAAAGATAATGGAAATAATTTTTTTAAGAAAGAGAAAATCGTAAGAGGAAAGAAGACAAGAGATGGGCAAATGTAGTAAATCTCTCTGCATTTATGTTAGGGACAACCACGGATCCTAAGATTGGAACTTGAGCATACTGACAATTGGCATACATTTTAAAGTATTTTGTTCCTAGTGGGTTACCCTTTCAGTGTCGCGCCAGTGTCTGCATCGTGGCTGCACATATCCTATGTACTAGGTGGAGTTGTAATTTTGTTAAATGCAGCTCTTCCGTATCGATCAACAATAACGCCAACCGGGGAGACGGCTCCACTCTTGCCAAGAAGGTCTATAATAATTGAAATGCATATTTCCGTAATGGGGGAAACCTCTTTGCATGTCCACCACAAATAGAAGTGATTCGCTTCTTCCTCACATCCACACAAACACTGGCCGTCGGCCCCCAGGAACATCTTTTGAAGTTTCTTGGGATCTAGGTACCAGCATAAAATGATTTTATAGACTTGCTACTTGATGATTGTCCAGGCTGTCAGGGCGTGGATATTGTGGAATGTGGACAACCAATTCTCAACCGTAATCCTGTGAATGGAGGTCTCCCGCCAAAATCGTCTTGAACTTCGGGGTACTAATTCCCTGGAGTTTCTCAAAACTTGGTAAATCTGGAGAGCCCCATTGGGCCGGTTGGCATCCACAAAATGGTTTGTTTGAATGTACCTGAAAGTATGATGTTTGGTGTAAATTCTCAGAAAGCACCAGTGCTCCTTGCACTGAAATGTGCCTGATGCATGCCTGAAGGACAGTTAGGATTGTAAAAGATGGTTGTGAGTTTCAGAGCCATACCTCCTCTATACCCCATATACGACTCGGTTGGTTTGGAGGGCCCCCACCACACACACGCAGTGTGACTTTAGCTCTGCACAACAACAATCGAATATGGGAAATAGTCACAAAGTTACGTTCAATTTTCACTCAGGGCATAGCTTATTTTTGTAAGCCACAACAAACTGTTAATACAAAGCATTTGGGAGACATGGCTCGAACAGTGGCACGGGCGGACATGTGGAGGGTAACTTTTCCTTTTTTTTGATACCCACACCTTGTGTATTCTACAATCGACTTTATTTTCTTGGATTAATTATTTACTTGCCGCATACAATTGCAATGGTGCGATATATATATATATATATATATATATATATATATATATAAACACACCCTTTTATATAAGTGTAGAATGCCTGCACAATTACTTACTAATTTAAATTTCTCTGCCTGAAAATGAAATATTGTGAAACCACTGTGGTTTCCCACTATATGAGCTTATTGGGAGCTTAAACTCACTGGAGAAAAATGAAGCAGTCCCACGATGGATAACAAGCAAATGGAATGAGCCAAGTTCCAACTGATGACTCATGGAAAACTTATTCTAGTGGATGTGAAAGTTTTGACAAACTACCTATTTTGAGGAAATGTAGTAGTTTTGCTCCATATCAGTTGCTACAAACAAAAGTCGGCACTGGGATACGATCTTCCCAAAAAGCTGTTGCATCAGAAATATTAATATACATTGTTTTGACAATTTACCAGGGTGATATTCAGGCATAATGCATGTTAAAGCTGTTGGTAGGTCCAGTATTTGATGGGACATAAATTCTGTTGTTCTAAGACAGCCTCCAGCTTGAAATTTGTGATATCATTTAGTGCACAAATGTCCATAGAGTAAGATTTAGAGTCATCCAAACAGTTATAGAGTAATATCCAAGGGATCTCCAAGGTTGTCTAGTCTTATACAGAAACTGAAAATCCAAATCATGGCAACAGGGAACAAAAATGGCTGCTCCCATGCTTTGGAAGTCAGTTGCGTTTCTAATACCTATAGATTGCTAATTTTATTTTGTAAACACCCTGGCGGAGGTTTACTTTAGGTACTGAATTGTTAATTATGAAAAATAAAAAATCCATTTTAAATAGATTGGCCTCTTTGGGTAACAGGAGTTAAATTGTGCCGGGATGCAGTGTGGTAGTAACGAACTGACATACAATGGAGGCAATCCTTTAAAATGAACTTACGAAGAATTCTTCTGAGTGGAATGCTGTCTCCATATACGGTCACTCCAACCAAGTCTTGGCTCTGTTCCCATATGCTGAAAAGCCAACTTCACCTCAACCGCTACATAAACAATTGAATTTGTTTACATGACACTTTCCTTCACAGTTGGAAAGCTGGAAACACGGACAAAATTTGATTAACCAATTAGTTACCAAAAGTAATTCCGGACTATAAGGTCTTTTATCCTTTTGCATTGCCATCGAAGTGATTTATCTTCGTGAAATGTAAAGGCCCAGGTCTAGGGGCTTTTAACTGGGAATTCATTAACCAAGTAGGCACCAGAGACATGTGGGACTAGGTAAAGCAGAGCAAGGCCAGTCAAACCAGATATCTAGACAGGCAGCCACCACTATTCTTTTAACTCGAATTTGACACTGTGGGCAGGATCATCGGATCAGTGGGGCAAGGCCACAGTTCGATAAAACGGAGCAGAGAGTGCACAGTTGTAAAGTGGGTTAGTGCTGAAACAACTAATCGATAAAATCGATAATAAAAATCGTTGTCAACGATTTTCATCATCAATTAATCGAATCCATTTTTATCGATTACAAAAAGAGTTTTTTTTCAGAGCAAATGCTCTGAAAAACTCCTCTCCTTATATAATCCGATCTCAAACAGAGATCGGATTATAACACCGGAATCCAGATCCCCCGCAACGCTGCAGGGGACCTGGATTCCCCTCACTGTCGGCCGGTCTGTCACTTCCGTCTCTCTCTCCCCCCTCCCATCTGCCTCCTCCCCCCTCCCATACACTGCTCTGCCTCTCTACCCGGCTCCATTACTGACCGGCACTTTCCCTGCAGCTTCATAGAAGCCACAGTGTAAGTGAAGGGCAGTAACGGAGGCTGTCTGTGCGATGCAGACACTCACAGGCTGACAGAGAATCATCCTCTCTGTCAGCCGGTGGGGGTCTGCATCGCACAGACAGCCTCCGTTACTCACCTTCACTTACACTGTGGCTTCTATGAAGCTGCAGGGAAAGTGCCGGTCAGTAATGGAGCCGGGTAGAGAGGCAGATCGGTTTATGGGAGGGGGGAGGAGGCAGAGGGGTTTATGGGAGCCACCCTCCCATACA
>VKOC01023248.1:0-11355 GCA_009364415.1 Spea multiplicata
GTGCCGGGTTAAATGTCCGTACGAGCGACCAATAAAGATAAAACGCCCTCCTGAATTTGTAGTCGCTTCAGAGGTCAAAACTTTCTTGGCCCAGAAATCAGTGAGAGGAAAAGTAAAGGTTTTCTTTTATTTACTCTGTTTCAGTCTGCATATCTTATTAAAAAGGATTAGTGGCACTAAATTGTGGCTTCAGACATCCCGTGTATGATTTTTTTAGTGTACTGATGTACTCCCCATCCAATTACATCAATATACGTTAGAAAATCAGATGGGCATGGAGGGTGGTGGGCTGATTCGTGGCGCAACGGGCCACTTGACTAGACTTGACCCCCCCCCCCAGGCCCTACCTTGCCTGTGAGACCACACGTTTGGTGTCACGTGGGGAGGGGAGTGTGTGCCCATGGGGAGGGGAGTGTGTGCCCAGGCACTTCACTTTACAACACTCTTAATGAGCTGGGTTGTAAAGTCTGACAGCAAGCTCCTGCATCACATAAGTTAACTCTGGGTTGATCATGCCCCCATGTTGTTACAAATGTACAGGTACCAAACACCACCTATATCCCTGATAGCTAGATGGCCTATTCTTACATCTTAGGCCCTGTTTAACCCTCTCCTGCCATAGCATTCTGAACTCACACTGACACAGAACATAACCATATGTCTCAAATCATAACTCTAAAGATGTTAAATGCTGCATCCCTCCTGTGACCTCAGTGCCTGGTCCCCTGTATGATTTTATGACACCCAGGAAGTCTGGCATTGTTTAAAGATGCTCTACTTGGATGCTCTTCCTGCCCCAGATAACCTTTATGGAATGATGTGGCCTCGAGGGAAAAAATATTTTTTTCTAAACACTTAATCATAGGCATTTTGCATGACAGGGGTGAGTAGAAAGCACAGAAAAGAGAGCAGGGAAAATATCAGTAAAAGAGAGAGGCAGGGATAGTGGGTGAGAAAAAAAAAGACGCGAGAGACCAAAGTGTAAGAGAAAATGGTGGGTAAGACAGAAAAAGGGGATGAGAAGAAAACAAAAAAGGAGAAAGGCAAATAGTAGGGAGGATGATAGAGGAAAAGTGGGAGCGAGAAAAAGAAACCAAAAATGGAAAAAGTCCACATCATTTTTACCATGGGCATATACCAGCATATATGCCAGTCTAGTATTAATTTAGGATAAGATTTGATATATGCTCTGTTGCAGCTTTTTGGTTACAAGATACTCGTGTAGTCAAAATACATCAGGAAGAAAAATCATTTGACAGAACCGCAGGGAGAACTTGTGAACGACCATCATGTATCTGACAGCCAAGGTCCCAGCTGTTGCATAGATCATAATGTAAATTCCCTAACTGTCATTTATTAAGAAATTATAGATGGTTATGGCTGACCTAACATAAGTTTCAACTGTTCAGCTATATTGAATATTTCCTTTTTTATTTGTGTTTTTTCTCAATATTTATGTCACTAAAAATGAAAAAATAAAATTTAACCTTAGCGATTATATTCCATATTGCTAAATATTAATCTGATTTAAAGTTTATTACATACTTAATACAGACTTTCATATATTTGAGTAAATCAAACAGTAATTGGGCTTATGTATTAGAAAGTGTAACATTTCTGCTGTTTGGACCATTCCATTGGTTGCTTTTCGTAAAATACCCTCAAGGGTTTTGTTCAATATGCAGTCCAGCTTTTTTGGGGAAAAAACAAAAAAACTTACTGGCTTTGCTGTTTACTTAGGTTTGTGGTTCACCTAACACTTTTTTTTATTGCGAGGGGCTGTGGATTCATTCGAGAGAGTTGGTTTTGCTTTTGTGTATAATCAAAGCATTTTCTGGAGGGTAATTGTATATATAATCCTACCTGGGAATCTCGTAGGTTAGCCCACTTAAAGCTCTCCATCCTCTGATGGCCCCAGATAACAGCATTTAACCTAGAGATTATTACAGTAGGCATGCAAGATGGTGCATAGAATCACTGAATTTCCGGTGAAAATTGACATTGTACATTTACATGATTTTAGTTAAGTTTGCATATGCTTGACAGCTTTTTTTTTTTAACCTACACTCAACTTTAGTAGAAATCGTATTTGAGTCTTTGTGTTTCTATGTGGTAAAACCTTTGGGGCAAAGATCAAATAATCTTTTTTCTGTTGCTATGACAACAACCTATCGGTGCCTACTTTTGTGTCATGGGACAAATAAGTCTTCCTGGCAAAAAATATGAATCGCACACAATTTGACCTGATTAAAGAATTATTACTGGGAAGTTGGGAAATGTTTCTATTTTTTTTTTTTTTTTAATAAAAAGTGTTAAATTCAACAATGTAGATGGGACAGCACCTTCAACCTGTTGGAATCTTATTTGAAGGGACATGAAGTACCGTGTGTACAAATACAATAAATCTGCCACCATAAATAAATGTCTTTTCCCATATTAAATCAGGAAGACCAGTTTTAAACATACATTATCTACTATCTGAAAATAACATCCCAGAGCATAAATTCTATATGAACTGACACTTATTTGAACACAGAAAGCATTCTTCATATCCATAAATGGATTCTAGAGTGATAAGTGGATAATATTGTTGTATGTTATAAAGTGTGATCCTTGTAGATTGCTCATACTTCCAACCCCCCCCTGTGGTTTGTAGGTGAGCTGGATGCTGAGCATACCCAGAAAGTTCTGGAAATGGAATACACCCAGCAAATGAAGTTGAAGGAACGCCAGAAGTTCTTTGAGGAAGCTTTTCAGCAGGACATGGAACAGTACCTCTCTACCGGATACCTGCAAATATCAGAAAGACGAGGTAATAAAACTGGTGCATATACCTCTTATTTTTACACAAAGGCGGAATCTGACATTGTTGCTTCTGTGGGTTTCTTAGAAGAATATCTCGTTTTGCCATTAAGGCAGTGGTTGGCCTTTCTTTGCTTTGGTCAGTAGTCATCCAAAGCCTGTACTAATTTATAATATGGTGCATAGAATGTCTACATAATCTCAGAACCTTCCCACTGTACCTCAGTAATATAATTGTAGTTTGGGACTGTGTAGCTATTCTTGAAAACCTATAGAGCTTTATGGAGGAGTTAAACCTCCTGTTTAATAAGTGTGCAATAAACTTTTTATTGAGGGCTGCATGTGACTAGGGAGCTTAGACATAGGGGCCACTAAATTAATGATGTGTTCTAGAATGGCTTGAGGGTAGCTGACTTAACATTTGAACCATGGCCTAGCATTGGTCCTGCAGGCAACTTGACCGTTTTTGTCCAGCTACAACTCCCATAGTCCTCAGCCAGCTTGCATACAGCCAGTTTTTTTCTTCAGCATTGTTGAGCTGTAGAGTTCAGATGGAGATTTGTTTGTTTACCCTGCTTTAGTCATTACTGGAAGAAGTCAAACTCACACACTCTCTAAAATCACTTTCAGCAAGGAATTATGAGATGCAGATGTTTGTATTTAAACCTTATAGTGGGAGCAGCTTAGGTGGATTAAGTGCCAGTAATGCTATAGTGTTTACTTGTATAAGTATTTACCGATATTAGAACAAATCTTATAAGTAAAAAGGTATGAGAAATCTAGGTGAATGTGGTGATAAGTGCAGTTATTAAAGTCATTACAAATGTATCAAGCATGTGTTCTCTTCTGTTGTGTGTTCAATTTTATTCTCCTTTCATTCATACTCTAAGTGCTCATTGTTGGGGGGCAAATCCAATGACATAAAAATGTTTTTGTTATCCCATTTAAGAGCCCATCGGGAGCATGTCTTCAATGGAAGTCAATGTGGACATGTTGGAGCAAATGGACCTAATGGACATGTCAGATCAAGAAGCACTAGATGTCTTTTTAAATTCTGGAGGAGAAGACAATGTGTTGTCTCCTATGATAGGTACAGCTGGTTTTATTTCTTAATCTGTTACTTTTTTCCTATTTGTTAAGTTTTTAGTCATGGACCTCTTAGGTTAGTAATATCAAATACTGATTGTGAATATTTCACAATTACATAAGGTACTAGATGAATCCCATGCGATAAGTCTCTAAGTAAAAATATATTTCTGTATCCTCCGTTGGCGTGCGTTGAAAGATAATGTAAGCTGGTGACAATGTAATAATGATAACGTAAGCTGTTTTTAAGCTTTGTAAACTATATAAAACAATATTGACTTTATATGCCATGTTGGCAAAATTAATTTTGGGATAATTCCATAAATCGAACATTATGCTATCATTTTTAGGAGCAGCATCCAAGGACTTGCTGTGCAACAGATTGTAGTAAACAAAGTCCATGGTTATTTGAATTCAGTGTGTGGAAACTGGATAAAGAGAAGGAACCGAGAGAAACCATACATTTTTATTAGCAAAATTCTTGTTTTGGACTGTACATTGTGATAACATTTAAATAAAGCGTTTGCATGAATTAGTCATTTATACTACTAATGAGAGCGATGAGTTTGTTGTTTGGGGGGGGGGGTTGCGTTTCCCTAATTATCCTGTGCAATCAAGAAATGTCCAACCAAGCATAATGAAACATGGCACCGCTGAGCGAAATGTAGCACTGAGTCTCGTAGACTCATGCCGCTCTTTACATATTGAAGCTTTAGATTTTAATCTTTAAACTTTGTATTGATGTAACCCTTGGCAAAATTGTTTTATTGTATGTTTCAAATGCAAATTTCATTTTGCATTGATGGAAATCTGTTCGCATATTACAAATAATAAATTAGGTTCTAAATATAAGCCAGTATTAATGTGCTTAAAAACCCAAAAGTAGTCGCGTACAAATTAGCCTGTGGCATAAATATATTTTATGATGAGAGGGTGTTAGGGGTTCATTTTAAAAAGCAAAAAAAAACCAAAAAACAAAATAGCCTGTCAATAACTTCAAAAGGTTCAAGGATAGTGTGTTAAGATATATTGTGTAAGTGGTGTCTCCCTTTAAGTGTATTCTATTGTGTTCACAGCTTTACCATTCTTTTGAGGTTTTCTTTTCCAATACCTTAATACATCAAGATCTTACAAAATTTTAAGTAGATTCATATCTGAATTGGCTTTTTCAGATTTTTTATTAAAAACGCACACAATTGCTTTCAGAGTTTTAAAAGGGGAGTAACCAACTACATTTAAGATTACCTCAATAAGTACTTATAAAACAGTACTTAACATTTTTGGGTTGAGGGTTGATATAGTACTAAGCCTATGCGGGAACTTCCCGCGGAAGGCTACCCAAAGCTTTTGGCAGTGGCTTTATGAAGGGGATGGCTTGGCCGTATATTGGGATGGGTCAAGTCCAAGGCAGCCTTTAGTGAGAGGGAAGTGGGCAGGGAGTAGGCAGGATGTAGGTGGGGGTCAAATGCTTTTCCACTGCCGATAAGAAGGAAGTGACCGGGGAAAGGGGGCTGTCTTTACCCCAAAAGTCTGGGTCACACCAGGAGAGTTCACAGGTATGTTGCTAAGGCTTTTCAATAGCTGGACTAGATGGAAGGCGTAACACAGGCAGGATGCACAAGTAAGTCACCGTTTAATATAAAAAAAAGCTAAAAACCATTAAAAAATGTAATCTTGCACTGGACTGCTTTCCTCTATTCAATGGAAGCTCTACTACCCAATCCTGCTAGAACCAGGAATCCAGCTGTTTGTCTTTAAATTTGAATATTTGTTTACAAAGAAAACAGGTCACTGTAGGCTAAACGTGAGTGATAACAGCTTTTAAAATGCAGTCTTTAACAGTTTTTCTTTTTTGTCTGATTTCTCTGTTTATTCTGAAGGCCCTGATTACAGTTCGTGTCACAGCGATATAACACTTCAGGTCCCTAGCCAGGCTGAACTCAGGCAAAAACTTTCTTCTTTGTCTTCTACGTGCACGGATTCCGCCAGTCAAGACAACAGCGAAGATGGAAGCGAGTCTCCAGTTATACAGTCGGATGATGAGGATGTCCACGTTGAATCTGTGTTAGCAGGTGTGGCAGGCCACGGTGCAACAGCAAATTCTGATGCCAGCGATGAAAGTGACACTAATGCCGCATGAATGCAGTGATTTGCCTCTATGTGAATGATGGGGCAGAAAAAATACCTTGTCCCTCTCTGTCAAAGCCAGATATTTTTAAACATAACCGAAGGACATTTTCATTTACCGTTTTACACAAAAAATGTGTATCAAAGTAACTTTGTCAGTGTAAAAAAAAATATAGTACATTTTCTAGGGGGAACATATTTACATGGAATCTTATACCTTGTTTTTGTTTGTTCAGAAAAACAATTTCTAACATATGCATGCTGCACAGCTAAATATGTTTTTTATTTCATATTTCGCTAAGCGTTCCAGAGTGCCATTACCAGATCAAACTATATCGCCAACAGTTATGGATTATTGCGTATTATTTCTGATAGACAATACTACGCAAACAAAATGAGTTGGAGGCCTTGGGAAACTTACAACTGCTCCATCCTCTTAGTCTGGAATAATGCCTTTTGGGAGGGAGATTTGGTAACAGTGTATTGCAAAGATGGAAATAACCTCTAAGAATATTAACTTCATTAAACCAATATTCTTTTGATTCAACCTCTTCCAATTATTTTGCGCTACAGCTACGCAGGCAGTGTCTTAGATGGTGTATATAACATTATTAATCCTATGGATATTGTTCGTGGAATCGGCAACACAAATGCAATGATCAACTTTGTGGAGGATTTCTCCTCGGCCTGGCGTCCCTTTTATTTAAACTGTGTGTGTGAATAAATATTTTTACACCATCGTGCTGAATAAGATAACATATTTACAGATTCTGCTGATCTGGTTTATTGATAGAAACAAAACAACAAATAAGAACCAATCAGCTCAAGCAGTCTATCCATTTTTCCTGATGTAAAGGCTCAGACCTTTATCAGTTTTTGGTCTTGTCTTAAATTCCAGATAGCTTTATGCCTATTCTGTCATATCGGACCAGTCTGCCCATTCTCCTCTGACATCAACAAGGCATTTTCATCCAACTGCTGCTTATTAAATATTCTCTTTTTCAGACCACTCTCTGTGAACCCTAGAAATGGTTGTGCGTGAAAATCCCAGTTGATCAGCGGTTTTTTAAATACTCAGACCAGCCCATCAGGCACCAACAACCATGCCACGTTCAAAGTCACTTAAATCCCCTTTCTTCCCCATTCTGACGCTTGGTTTGAACTTCAGCAAGCTATCTCAACATCTACATGCCTAAATGCATTGAGTTGCTGCCATGTGATTGGCTGATTAGCTATTTGTATTAACACGCAATTGAACTGGTGTACCTAATAATAAAGTGGCCAGTGAGTGTATATAAAATATAGTAGCGTGGTGTCTCACACATTTTACTGAAAACTACTACTTTGTCAGACTTCTACAGTAAGTGATATTTTTTGTAGGCACTAGGCAGGCTTCTTGATGTGGAAAAATAGTGAAACTGGTTTGAAACTTCCTTCTCCCACCTTCCTGTGTCACACAAAAGAAAAAAAAAACCCCAATAAGGTGAATATATACCAGAATAGTTTGGTAGAGTTGTTTTAAAGACCCCAATTCAATTAAATTCACTTAGATGTATGCCCATGGAAATACATTCCACCACATGGTCCTATGGTCCCTGGGCATCCCACAAAATAAATTCAGTATATGTTACAGCAACCAAAAGTACTACAATAACCCTGGCCTAACTCTTATGACTGGGATGGAAGTAACATAACTCGTTGTCAGACAGTCATACTCAACCCGTGTCTTTGAAGACCTGCAAATCTACCCTACCACTCCATAAGTAATTGTTTGGAATGAGGTGTTAATTTATCATGAAGTCAGTTAGTATGCAACTACAGTTGGAATGTTCAGTGCAGAGAAACTACTTTGCCAGTGACTGAAGACCCTCTGAGACACGATGTTCTCCATTAATTATACAAAAAAGTGACCAGAACACAGACTATATAACAAGTAATTTGTCCACTGGGTATCATTGGTGCTGCTGTCCTTTGTAGACATGACCATGCTGCCAAGAATACCTTAATGGTAAAGCAGTGATATCATCAGTATTCTGGTTGCTTGTGCGACATCATCTACCAAAGGGATGCAAATATAACAGTAGTGGTCCTAATGCTTTCTTTACTACTAAAAAGAAGAGTTTCAAAAGTCAACAGACTAATACCTCGAGTCATATGAACATTTGGTATTACAATAATACACACACACACAACAACTCATGGGGCTGGTGTCTAAATATTTCCAGGACTTCCAGTCTAACCCTGCAGGCACATGCTGCAAAAGTTTAAGAGCGTAGCATGTGGCTCCATGTACCCAGCAGGTGGCCAATCATACATCGTTTTATTGGCCACTGGCTTTAAAGCACCACAGCCTATTTCAATCCCTAGTGACTGGATGATATTAACCCCTTCAGGACTGGCGTTGGCAAACTGCGTCTTCCCTTGAAGACCAAAGCGATCACGTGCACGGAATTGAGGGGGAGTGGCTGCTACGGATCGCTGGGGACACCCAGTGGTCAGAAGCAGCTGCCCCTCGCGATCCCAGCGTTCATAGCGAAGCTGGATCGGGCATCATCGATGATGTACCTGGTATGTCCCGGTCTGCCGTGACCTTTGACCCGGAAGTACCAGGTACGTCCCGGTCTTGAAGGGGTTAATGAAGCATGGTTACATCACTTGCCTCATTCCCACACATCCCATGCTTCTAGTACATTTTGTTAATGCCGCTATAATGTGCAGAGCAATTGGAGCCAGGAGTTAGCAAGCCTGGAATCCAATGCTTAATGAGGTTAAAAAGAACCCTAGAGTAACAGCAAAAGGCTTAAGGGAATCATTGGAACTGGTTAACATCCCTGTTCATGAGTCTACCATACACAAAACAGGCAAGAAGTCCATGGCAGAACACAATGGAGGAAGCCACTTCTCTTCAAAAAAACATAGCTGCACGCTTGAAACAATTGGAAATTATTCTAGCCTTGGTGCCTGAATAATTATAATTTTAATAAAGACAGGAGGCGAGTATTTTGCATCTCTTCCTTTACTCTCACAAACAGCAGCAAAGAAAGGGTTAACTAGAAACAATGAAACAACCAATAGAACATCATACAGGAGGTATATAAACCCCTAAACCTTCCCCCTCTTCCTCTTTCGTCCTCTGCGAACCGGAACCGAGGAACATCAGAACAGCCGCAACGGAGAAGCAAGCCGAAGAACAGCAACTGGAACCGGAACTTGGACCAGCAGAACTCTCAAACCGGGCAATCAGGCGCCCTCAATGGTGAACCGCAACAGGAACATGCGGATGATGAATTCAAGCTGGAAAGAGAGAGAAAACGTAACAGAACCATGCACCAGCAAACTAAAATATACACAGCAGCCCAGCAAAACCGGGCAGAAAAAACCAGCGCCGGAAAACCAAAACGCGAGAACTAAAATCGCGCAACCGCAGCAAGGAGCATACTTACCACCAAACTCCACACACCCCTAGGGAGAGGAGGGAGGGAAAATACTCGCCTCCTGTCTTTATTAAAATTATAATTATTCAGGCACCAAGGCTAGAATAATTTCCAATTTTAAGGCAAGACAGGAGGCTTCCTATTTTGCAGTTTTAACGCCCGACAAAAGCGCCACAGCTGCCGAGGAAACTGGCCGAAAATAGAAGGAGCGAAACGTGGAGGCCCGAGACCAATCCGCAGCCTGAAGGATGTCCCCGAGGGCGGCCCCCGCACGCAGGGCACCGGAAGCAGCCGCCCCCCTAACCGAGTGAGCGCCGAAGGACGGCTCCACCCCGGCCAGAGATAAAAGCCACCGGACCCACCTGGCCAGCGTAGGAGGAGACACCGCCTTAAAGGGTTTAACATAAGAAATAAGGAGTTGGGAGACCGAGGGAGGCCGGACAACCGCCGAACGGGCGAGGTAAACCTGGACGCACCGAGCCACGCAAAGCTGAGGATCACCGGCAAGGTACGGGTACGACACAGAGGAGGACAATGACTTGGTCCTCCGAAGAACCCGAAAAGTAACGCCCTCAGGAGAAAAGGAGATACCAGACGCGTCAAACGCCCGAACATCCGAAACCCGGCGGAAAGACAACAGGCAGAGAAGCAACGTAAGTTTGGCCGAAAGCTGTCGAAGAGACAAGGATTCATTAACGGGCCAAGCACGAAGGAAATCCAACACCAACGCCACATCCCAGAGGGATTCGTAACGAGGAGCCGGAGGCCTAGACAGGCGGATGCCCCGCAGAAGGCGACAAACCAGGGGCGCCTTGCCGACAGACTCACCGGCGAACCCCACGTGCCGAACGAAATAGCCGAACGAAACACATTGATCGTCCGGTAAGACTTGCCCGACCCGAACAAGTCAGCCAAAAAGTTAAGGACAGAGCCTAAAGGGGCCGAATGGGGATCCACCTGTCGTCCCACACACCAAGCAGCCCAGCGTCGCCAAGCAGCCCGGTAAGACTTTCTGGTACCTGGAGCCCAAGATTCCCTGAGCAGGGACTGAGCCCCCTCCGATAGGCCTGGGACCACTCGGGAGCCCCCGAGATCGTCCAAGCAACCAGGGACAGATGGTCCTCCCCAATGAGAGGATGAGGCTGACCCTCTGGACCCGTCAGGAGGGAAGGGAGACGAGGAAGGGCCAGAGGATCCCGGAAGGACATCTCCAGCAGAGCCGGGAACCACGGCTGAGAGTGCCAACAGGGGGTCACTAGAACCAGGGATCCCCCCGCCCGCCGCAGATGATGGACCACCCTCGAAATAAGAGCGAACGGAGGGAAGGCATAAGCGCCCGACAGAGGCCACTCCTGGGAGAAGGCGTCCGTCGCCAGGGCTTCCGGATCTGGAAGCCAACTGAAGAAATCCCTCGTTTGCCGGTTCGTCCGAGACGCAAAGAGGTCCAGGCACAAAGGACCCCTCCGGCGATGGAGAGCCTGAAAGACCTGAGGATGAAGTCTCCAGTCGCTGGCGTCCCGCCAGTGCCTCGAGAACCAATCGGCCAGGAGATTCTCCGCGCCCGGGAGATACTCCGCCTGCAGGGTAATATTGCGGGCCAGACAAAACTCGAAAATGTCCTTGGTCACTTCCGTAAGTCGCCTGGAACGAGACCCGCCGAGCCAGTTTATGTAGCGCACGGCCGACACATTGTCCATCCGAAGGAGGAGACAGCAATCTGTGCGGTCCTTGGCCAAACTCTTGATCGCGAACGACCCGGCTATCAACTCCAGACAGTTTATGTGGAGAGAGCGCTCCTCCAGGGACCAAAGGCCCCCGGTCGCCTCTGAGGCGGAGGCTGCACCCCAGCCCAGCATGCTGGCGTCTGACTCGAGGACGAAGTCCGGCTGGGATCCGAAGATCGCCC
>VKOC01023249.1:0-14519 GCA_009364415.1 Spea multiplicata
AACCGACATAGCGCAAAAATGGCAATATTGCTCCGGTACTTGGGGTACTTGAGGTTAAAGCTTCCAGTCTGTTATTCTAACTCACTCAGCATAACAGAGTGATCTCCAGCCTTGTCCACATCAACACTCTCACCTGTGTTAACGAGAGAATCACTGACATTATATCAGCAGGTCATTTGGGGGATTAAGTTAATTTTCATGGCAAAGAGGGACCTTGCAATTCATCTGATCCGTCTTTATAACATTCTGGAGTATATGCAAATTGCCATCGTCTAAATTGAGGCAGCAGACTTTGTGAAAATGAATGTTTGCGTCATTCGTAAAGCTTTTGGCCATGGCTGTGCATATTCAAAGATATTGTACTGCGTTCTTTTTTTAATGGAAGCATTTCCAGACAGCTGCATATTAGCCATTTGTACTTGTTCTGCCTCTGTCTAGCAGATTTGGCTAAGATAGCAAACACCCTGACTCCGTATCATATTGTCTGCAGTAAACAATTATGCAGCCAGACACTCTGACTTACTAAGGAAAGTCTACAGCATTGCCATAAAGCGTCAGCTCAGTGTGGTCCTTGAGCAAGGAAAATTACCCAAAACATCACAACTAACAACAATAGCAGCCTCCAGGCCTCTAGATTTTGATGTATTGAAATGCAGGTTTTTATCAATGCCAACATACATTGCTGAATACTTCACTGTATTTTATGCTCCAGGAGAAAACTACCATGTCCATTGCAAAACCATTCATTAGGAGACCTTGGAGTTGATTCAACAGTGGTAGTATCAATGGTTTGCAGTTCAACTTACTGACTGAACCTTAACTACCCATAGTGCTATCTAAACTGTGGTCACATTTAAATCAATAGGAAACAACTTGTACTACATGTTTGGGTGCGAAGTCTATTACCAAAACTGATGCATTTTTGCAGGTACATTTCAGACCATGAAGAAGTAGAAAACATGCCATACACATGCACAGAGAGGTAAAAACACAGTATATCAGTGATAATGTATCCCTTTCATTGACAACAACAGTTGGTCCCGTCTTTGCAGCTATAACAACTCCACAAGACTTTCCACAAGGTCAGGCACTGATGTTGGACAAGAAGCCTTGGCTCTCAATCTCCGCTCCAGTTCATTCCAAAGGTGTTCCATGGGGTTGAGGTCAGAGCTCTGTGCAGGCCAATCAAGTTCTACCACGCCAAACTCATCCAACCATGTCCTTATGGACCTTGCTCGGGGACAGTCATGCTGGAATAGAAAAGGACCTTCCCCAAACTGTTTCCACAACGTTGGAGGCATAGTGTTGTCCAAAATGTCTTTGTATCTCTCTTTCAGCACTTATGAAAAAGGAGAATCGTGAGCAAACTAAAATCTGTCACTAGGGTGTTAAAAAACAGGCAATTAAAGGGTTACTGTAATTTTTCTCTAGCATGTATGCATTGGCAGTCTAAAATGCAGATAACACCTGAGTTTTTAGTAGGTGTGACACAGCACAGACTACTTCAACAGACTCAAGACTTGAGGCTCCTAGCCACAGATAGTAACACCTCTGCTGCCACTGAAGCTTGATGTATGTGCTGTGGCTTCTCTTAGTTGCTGATCAGCTAAATTAATCCTAATTGGGTTGCTTTTGTCTGGACCATTCCTTATGGCCTGCAAGTCTTACGAGGGTATCAGGTCTAACTGTAGTTCAAAGCAGTTACACAGAACAGAAGCCCTCTTTTCTATGGACTGCTAAAATTTCCACATATTCAGGAAAAGGTGATAATTGCAGTTTATTCTGTATTGCTTTATTTGCAAGTACAGAGGTTCTTTGACTCTTTACAAAATCATTGAAATCATGCTGGTCACTGTAATGCATATAACCATTTTCATGGTGTCCCATTTGCACATGCATGTGAGGATCCCCATGCCCACCAAATTTGTCCAGTTAGCTCCAGCACTTCAGCAGAGGTCAGACTCCTATGCACATATGTCGAAAGCCACGTGGAAAGCCGTGTCACCAATCAATGAGAAGATTTTTTTTGTATTTTAGAGCCATGCGTATTAAAGTACTGATATCAAGAGTGGCTTTTTAACTCTTAAGATGTCATGAAACATAATAAAGTCCTTTCTAGGTTGCATGATCAATGTGACCACCAATCACTGTCTACCAAGGCAAGGTTTAATTTATTTATTTTTTTGAAAGACAAAACTATCAGGGATTTTACACATCCCAATGTAAATGGGCAAATTCTCAGGGTCACACCATTGGATTTATGGAGCCACTAACTCAGTCTAAACCAACTTTGTTTTGCTTGATTACATTTTAATGTCTGTACAGTTCTAGGGAATAATCTAATAATAACAAGGTAATCTAGCCCTCAATTATGGGGTAAACACAATTTTTCACAGTTACAGCAGTTTTCTAATTTTTAATATTTATACAGCAGTCACTGATGTTTAGAAAATGTTATGATATGAGCAACATTATTCATTCATCTTCCCACTTCTGTTTGTTTGTTTTCTACAAGAGTACTGTGAAATGAATATAGGCAAAGAATCGCACACTCGGGAGCTCACATTTCCACGTTCCAGAACTGACAGCGAAGATTGCATAATGAGATTCAACTGTGGGTTTGATGGATGCCTTGCACCATTCCTCTAAATATACCTCTATGTTTCATGCAGATCTCAGAAAACAAAGTTGCTGGCATAAAGTTTGGGGTTTGTAAAGCCCTATTCTTTAAAGAGAAAATACATTCATAACAATACAAATTGCATGTGAGTGGACTCACAGAAATACAGTATGGCAAGTGCACCAGTGCAAATGTTCTTTTAGAGTTATTATTTGCTCTAGATTATTAGAGCATTAATCTATAAGAGCCACTGGCTATAACGGCAGCTGATGGACTATTCATTGAACTTGAAAGGGCTCCAGGAGCAAATAATCCCCGGCAAGTCCCACAAAGTTTAACTTTGTAGTGTGAGATAGGTCAGGGATTGCCCCTCGCTGAGTTCAAGGGACAAGTGCCCGTCTTCATTCAAACCAGGCAAACAGCAGTAAGTTCGTGCAATCTGACACAGGGTCAGGTTTATTAGAAAGGTTGCAAAGACAAAAGAAATATAACAACACAGCAACAAAAGAAAATACCTTGCCTGTCGGGCACTTACTATACCAGCTGGACAGCTTCTCTCTGCCAACTGAACACTATATGTCCAGCAACCTTTACTCACTTTACTCACTTTACTCACTTTACTCACTTTACTCACTTTACTCACACTCACTTTACTCACTTTACTCACTTTACTCTTTACTCACATGTCTCTTCCACAGACAGGCTTTCTGTGTCCTCAGTCAGAGAGCGCTACCTGCCCTCCTGGCTTCCCTTTTATATCCACCCTCTCATTCATTTAATTAATCACCTAGCAGGTGGAAGACTCAGGTGTTACTCCACATAGGAAAGGAATCTAGGAGAAACATACCTCCCTTCCACCACCAATCCTACATGAATGCCACAAGTAGTCAAATCACACAGATGCAGTAATCATTGAGAAAAATCGAACAAATCCTACACAGATCTTCCAAACGAACATATTGATCTCCTCTTAGTATATTTAGCTGTCATGTTTGTAAATCACAAAAGCATATACGATTATTTTTTTAAAATATGTTGTTATGACAAAATTCTTTAAAAATGCACTTAAAGTATGTGATCACTGCTCATAAATAATTGCGATAGCAATGATTATTTTTTACTTTAATTATTTATACAGTTCCTTGGCCATCTTTTTCTAGTTCCAGCGATGCTTTCTTGCAATTTAAATTTGCTTCTGTTAATATGATTGTAATCCTTTCACCAGCATCCACGATCAATTTCAGATTTTTCTATTTTCATTTTCAGATTTTTGTTTTTAAACGGGCAGATTAATGTCCCAAACAGCCCCACCAACAAAGAATGCATATTAAATTACATTTAAGTACTTTAAAAGGGTACTCCAGCCATCACATGGCCTTTAATGCATATACTAGCTGCATTTCCCTTTAAAAGTTTGTGTTGCCCATTTTGCAAATGTATTTGCCTTTTTCCCCACACCTCCAAGCTCAAATGCAATGCACGAGATGTGTTTGGCCGAACACTGCACACGATACACTCACCTCCAGTCAGCTCTGACGCTGGCTCAGTGAACGCGGTGGGCACGTTCTCCAGCAGCCAATTGGTGTCACAAAATGCCAGACCATAGAGGAGGGAAGGCAGCTGTCGCTTACTCATGTAAAGTGGAATCTTCTATAGTGGGGGTGGATGCCAGTGACACTCAACTGTCCCTTTAATTATGCAAAAAATGGTAGGAAAATGCCCCCCACTGAAATTAGTATAAGCTATTTCTGCTTATATGAGCACATCATGCCTCATTAGACCCCCCTGGAACCTGGCAGTGAATAAGCACGCATTCACACTAGTATGTAGTATGCTGACCACATTTCCTGAATTGCAGATACATGTGGGGTGGGGAAAGAATCCTTCTCTGAATTGGTATACAACAAAACATTATTTTTAAGGATGGAACTCAACTATCATGTGCATATTAGACTTTTGGCAAATTCAGCAAATCGTAAGTGAAGTGGCAAAAAAACAACGGAAAAATTCAAGGGCCCATTAACTCACACTCTCATTCTCGTTCTCTCTCACACTCTCTAAATGTTTCCCTACCTTCTATGTCTTCCATCGTTTATCTTTTCTTTTTTATATTCTATCTTCATCTGCATCTCCGCGGGCATAACCTGGTGCAAACTACCTCCAAATTGGCTGCACTTCTAGACGTCACTGAAAGCACTGCGATTTTGGTTCCACCAAAATGATGGTGCTTCCAGTGATGTCCTCTCCCTAGACTCTCCAATCAGGGCAGATGACATCACGAAAAGCACCAAGATTTGGGCATGGTTTCTCGCCAGGTTATATCCGATCCTTCAATCTGGTGAGAGGATGTCACTGGAAGCGGCCCATTTTGGCATATCAGGTTACGTCTGCAGAAATGCAGATGATGATAGAAGATAAAAGAGAGAAGATGAAAGAAAGCGAAGATACAAGATGAAGAACAAGAAGATGTGGAAGCGGTTGGCAGTAGTGGAAGTGACAGGTAGAGAAGGTAGGCAAAAAAATATTTAGAGAATGAACGAGAATGAGAGTGTTTGAGAGTGAGCCAGAGTGAATGCGGGCACTGGGCAATTAATTTCTTTCCTGAATTAAAAATACTGCCCCACCCCCCTCAACCGTTCCCTGAACGGACAGGGAACGCACTTTGTTACCCAAAAATGAACCAAAAAGTTTTTGGCCCATTTGCACATGTCTAGTGCATATGATTTGTTCCCTTAACAATCTAATATTAATATGTTAACAGTTTCTACGTTGTTTTTATGTAATTAAACTTTCAAATAAAAAAGCAAAAAGATCTAAAGTTCATTTGCTTAGGGTGTGCAAATACAATTCTGTGTAACAACCCCTTTCATTTATTTCAAGTTACATTATATGTGAGTCTCAACAGTTACCATTAAGCATAAAGATGAGTCATTTTAAAACTGAATGTTTTCTGAAAGCAATAATAAATGGACCAGCCAGGGATGTTGTTTTGTCTTCCATACCAATCACTTTGTTATGTGCTTGTAATAAAAGAAAAAAAAGAAAACTAGGAAGATGTGTCTCGTCTATCTTTTAAAGTTGATGTATTGCATGTGTAGAAGAGACAACATATAGTATGTGGAAGATAAATGCACCCAAGCAGCACTTGAATGGCTTGTTAAGTACGATACACCTCCCTCATTTTTGGGGCTTATATTAAACAGGGTCGTATTATATTCCGTAATACTTAATATTCTAACTATATATTTGACTACCAACAAAAAGTATATTTTGCTAGAATGTATTAACAGTAGAAATAAAAATAACTATAAGAACTATATTTGTAACTAGACTTTTGAATTTGTTATCATAGGAACTTCATTTGTGCATTCATACAAATCAAAAAAAGCGAGGGCGATCTCTGTCAAAACTAAAACTGCAAAACTTCTGAAAATTAGTCATGATTCACCCATTCGTCGCCATGTGTATCCACAATTACAAGCCATTTGGCGCCATCACAAACCGGTTTGGCGCTCCTTGATGAGGTAAAGTGGGAGGGACTGTGTATAGGAGGGTCCATATCAATGACTGATAGGTAGAACTAACTACCGGGGGGGTGTCATTGATGGAAATGGCTATGATTGATGGGTCCAACAATCTGTGGGAGTTTTTCCTTACTTTTTCACTCTGGCCAATCATAACAAACCTTCCCCGGATGTCAGAGATCACAGGGAACTCTGATCTCTGACAGCCGAGGAAGGTCTGAGCAATGGACGCAGACAACCCATGCTGCTAACCGCCCCTCCTCCCGGCTCAGAAGCACCGGTTAGTTGGGGGGGCATAACACAGTCAGATCTGTGTCTGGATCTTAGTCTTATAGTTAGACCTAGTCAGACCATTTGCTCTGGAAAAAACCTTGTCTTGTAATCGAGCAAATACGGTACAAACCCTGTATTTACAGGTATACATAAATCATGTATGGAAACATAGCATAGCAGATATGGATCAACAGAATAACACACAAACCCAGCTTTACAGGTATAGATCAATTGGAATTCACATAAAAACTCAGCATCAAAGGAATAGATAAAACCCCCTGAATTACAGGCATAGATCACAGGTTGCACAAACCAAAGCCAGCCCTGGCGTCCACACTGCCCACATAGAACCTGACCAGCACCCAGATAACACATGTAGGACTTGCCATCTTTGTCCCCAAACAGCCCAGCATGAGTCAACTTTGTCCCCAAACAGCCTGTCCTAGGCCATCTTTGTCCCATAAACACCCTGCCTGTGCTATCTTGGTCCCAAGGCTCAAATACCCTGCTTGTGCCATCTTTCCACAAATGAATTATACATCTATGATACACACAACCACTTTTACAGTCACTCACTAATTCACACTTTAATTCACATCATTCATTCACACAATCATTTATTCTCTCACTCATTCACACAAATCAGTTACACATATTCATTAACGCATTCTCACAAATTCATTACTTCTCTCCCTCATTCAGACAATTCATCCACACATTAATTCATTCATTCTCTCACTCATTCACACATTAATTCATTCCCTTACTCATTCACACAATTAATCCACACATTATTTTATTCATTCTCTCACTCATTCTCACTCTTTATTTATTTCAATATTTTTACTACCCTCTTTCTCACTATCTACCCCCTCTCCCTCCCTTTTGATCTACTGCCTCTCCTCCTCTTCTCACTATCTACCCTCTCTCCTCCCCTTCTCATTATCTCCCCTCTCCCCTCTTTGTAGTTCACTTACCTCCGAGAAGTCCTGCTGTGAGAGTGCAAGGCCTCTATCTCCCTGCTCTGCCACGGTGCGTGCTGCTTCACTGCTGAGCATGACATGCTGGCACCACAACCGAGTTAGAGGCCTTGTGGAGGAGAGATTTCTGAAAATTTCATGGGAGGCCACTAGGCGTAAAAAAAAAAGACAGCGTTTCAATAGAGGCTACTCGAGACTTAATGTCTCATTGCGGTACTGTCTGGGACCTCTCGCAGTTCTCAGAACCTCCCGGGCCCCTCGACCCTCACGTCCGCCCCTGCTAAAACTACTGCTGCTGCTGCACCTATTTGACTGTCCTTACTGGTCAAGGATCTCCTTCTTTGGGAACGCTCCTCGAATTTCGTCCTAGCTGAACGGCCAGGAAGTGAAATTCGTTGTCCGTAAACAAACGCAGCAGAAGTGATCCTGCTTGCTGGGCACATGCCTATTTCTAACTAGGAAACTGCCGTAGCTAAAACAGTGCTTTATGTGTACTAAAGATTTAGTTAGATAATTATGTCTACCTTAGATGTACCTGCCTATGTAATAAACATAAAAATATCATCATTGCTCACTTTTAATACAAAGTATACTAGCTGACATTTTACTTAGTACTGACATAAACTTAAACTGCTCAGTAGAACATTCAATTAACTATTGATATGACTGGAGAGAGGCCAGTAGACCTCAACGAGGAGCTGTACCACATCACATAGCAGGGTTCCTGTTATCTCCTCTTGCCAGAACACCTGCAAAGGTGATGTGATGTCTATCAAGAAAAATATTTATCTGGCAACATAAATGTAAACCTTAAGGTACCATGCCTACTGGATGATAATTGTTAACGGGAATTAAAAATTTCAGGTTTTAGAGATTATATCTGGGGAAGAGACAGGTCTGTAAAGGAGAGACTGCACAGGGAGATGGACTATATAGATCCACAGTATCATCAATGTCCTTTCTAAACAGAATATAAGCCGGGCTGTTTCTTGTAATTAACAATCGTTTGTTTGTTTTGTATTGTTAGTAATCTCTGATCCATTTAAGAATTTCAGAATAATTATTGCAGAAATGTACTTATTTCTATATCCAAGGTCCTCCCGCATGCTAATTGCCTCCTAGCGGTCAACTATTTCCCTCACCGCACTGCATGCCCTGAAATGACATCACTCTCCGGCACATACCTGTTGCATCACATATACAGGTATCCCGCAACTTCAGTGGTGCTTTGCTACCTACACTCAGAGACTATTTTAATCTGCTGATACCCAAGTTTTTCTTACTGTCCACTTATCTTAGGGCTCAACCCTTTGTGTTTCATGTTTTGCGTGAAGAATTTCTGCGGTGAGTGCAACTTATCCAAAAACACACCTCTGATTAATCAAATACACTTACAATTATATGGATGAATTGAATACAAAGCAATTAAGGGAGAAGTAGAAATTTACAACAGATGTCTACTCCATATCAGATACATATGTATTTTGTCCCTTAACCACCTCTGTGGCAGCATACCTTCTGCTAATCTGCTAATCGGTGACAAAATCACCAATTCCTTACAACCTGTTTATACCATGGTTTATAAGACGTTGCAATCTCCTTTACCTCCCAAATATGTTGGAGAATCAGCCAGCGGCATCTCTTTCCTCACTCCCAATCCACAAGTGAGACGATCTGTTGGTGACCTCTGTAGACATCTTTTATGTCTTTTTAATACTCTGTTCTCTCTCTTATTACAGAGGCGCTTACACTAAATGTTGTTTTCTATCCTCTATCAAGCATTGAGAACATACTTTTTGGTGTTTCTTCATGTCATTATCTCCCAGTCTTACCAATACGCTGTTTTTCTATTTTACCTTGTCTCAAGATGGGAAAACACTTCTATCTGGGTTAGTTAATTAAACAGGCAAAGCAGTAACTACAATTGCATATCCCAAGGTATCTGACATAAATAAAATTATATCAAATGAAAGAAGGGCTTTAACTCTTGTGACGTTAACGCACAGCAAATGCAAAACACCAAAGTTTGTGTAACTATAAGATTGTAAGATTTTATTTACTTGGTGGTACGTAAAAAAAGCATCTAAATGGATGGCTCCTTTGGTTACCTTTGGTTATATAAACAATGCATTTTACTGGTAAACATCACTCCATAACTCTAGGAGATATATGGATTTTTCAGCATTGTAGTTCCACAGGATTGACTGTTTCATTGGAAAAAAAACTAATTATGCTGAGCCTATAATAATAATAACATATAATAATAACATATTATCAATGATAAAGCTCCATCATATTCTGCAGTGCTGTACAAACAGGATTTAACAGTCCACAACACAACAATTTCCATTCACAGGAACAAAAGATAAGATGTACCCTGCTCAAACGAGTTCGTAATCTAGAAATAATTTTAGTGAAATGAAGGCCTAGTTCAGCAACATGTCTCTAGATTTAAACTTGAAAGGAAAGGTCGGTGAAGTGTAATGTTTTATACTTTTTTGTTGAGAATTTTAAATGTATTTTAATAATCCAGTTAAAGCCACCTGTCAAGGAGAACATGATGCCTGTAAATTTGGCACACAAGTAACCTACTTCTATCTTTAAAAGATGAATGGTCTCTACATTAATCCTTTGAGGTTTCCTAACCTCCTTTCCCAAAAAGACTATCACACCAGCTTGTCTATCAAAGCTCTTAGTGAGTCAATTATTTCTCCTTGTGCAAGAAGGAATAGTTCCTTTAAACCCCTTTTGGTGTTGATCTTCCTTGGTTACTCTCAGTAGTACTTTGCACTAAAATAAACAACAGCCTGTCCCTCCTGTAACAGCAATATTTGTAACTGTTCACTAAATATGTGTGTTTTTCTGTTTACAACTAACCTATACATAAATATATGGTTTTATCTTCCATGCGTCTTTAACCCACCAACGTCCCATCCCACTTACTTCATCACAAGCATCATCTTGTCAATATAACAATCCAGCAACCCGATGACATGCTTGCATCTCTGCCAATATTATTCTGTAGGGTAGGATGTTCCACCTTAGCTTCCACCATCTCTCCCCCAGTCCCTACAGAACAGTAAATCAGGTATGGATAGTGAATGTAGGGTATGCAAAGAAGACATACTCTGTGGCAAAATCTGTCCCTTTTCTTTGAAAAAAAGTTTATTATTTTTCTGATGTCAGCGGGACCACCCACCGACATCAGCAGGACCACCCGCTGACGTCAGTGTGTAGTCCTGGCAGCATCCTGCAAGTGAAGGCTCTGGGTAGCCGGAGCCGAGAAGTTCTCAGGTATGCTTATGACAATCTTAAGGAGCTACTGTAGAAGGTTCACTTTAAGCGCTAATGCTCACAGTGGCGGGACTAGGCAGGCATGTAAAGAAGACCCCAGCAGAAGTGAGGGCTCAAATGAGCGGGCACAAGATGCTCCTGTCGCTAGAGTGGTACAATAGATGGCGGGATATATTGCTGTTGGAGGATTGGTGTAATAGGTTTCAGATTCCACACATCCCATCTGACATCCCAATTTTTGTGGATAATTTGCGCCTAGTTCTATGTAATGAAGGGGTTGTGGAAGAAAAATTATTGAAAGAAGTTAGGGCGGGTTGCAAGCCCATTTTTGTTCTCTCCATTCCCTAATCTCAAAGTTTCCCCATTGGGGTTGATACCCAATAAGGAAAGGCTCATTTACTGTAATAATTTATTTTGTTGTCCCTCTTGGCTTGTATGGATTTTGGGACATTTGGGATATTTATTGGGCTTATGCCTAGCAGCTGGTGAGATGTTATGGGTTAATATTATGTGATTATTGTAAATGTTATTCTGACATTCGGGAGTTAATAAAGCTGTGGCCAATGCCTGTACCCACATTAATGGCTCTTGTCTTTGTTTTAAGGTTTGGGAAGTAATGTAATACCAAAAATCAGGTAAGCCGGGAATGTCATGATGGATGAGAAATAATTAAATTATGTTTATTTCCACTTGACAAGCTAACCAGTCCATCAGTTATATGGCCTACTACATTCATAAGTTATTGCACACAAGAGGTAAAGTTCTGTTTTGTATTTGTTAGATGTGCTAGAGCCCACAATAAGTTTCAGCAGAACCATAACAACTCCATGATTCATTTGATGTGTCCCTTGTCTGATATGATTATAGTTAAATTTTCTTGAAAGTATCAGTAGCCTGGTGTATAGCCTCCTAAAGAAATTTCTATTTTCCTTGTCAAATACTATAATTCCCATGAAATGAATTCTCAAGGAAAAGAAATTTTGATGTCAGGGTCAGATGCTGATGGGGAAAAAATGTCAAACATACTGGAATCTGTCTTTTTCATGAATTAAAATGTGTTTGGGTTTTTTTATGTTAGGTTTTTTTAGGTTAAAAAATTGCAATGAAATCTAGAAGACGTGACAGCTAAAGTAAAAATAGTTTCTGACCAAGGGTTAATTTAATGAAAAATGGTAACACAGAAGCATGGATATATGTGTGACACATTCTTACATACATTTTCTGATCCAGGGATCAGGGATTTGGATGTAACAGGTCCATTCATGATAAATCAATAAAAAACACAAGGAGGGGGTTTCCCTCGGTATGCATGCATGAAAAGTGCTCCCATTCAGTCAGTTGCATGAAATGGCCAAAAACCAGGCATTTCAGAAAATGTAAAAAAAAAAAACCATAGAATGTTCGCATATTTTCTGGAGTGAACAGGCTTATCAGGATCTGGGCCCTAGAGGTGTACAATGAGCCACAGGAAGTGAAACCATTGGACATTTGCACTGCTAGAAGTATTGTGAGTTGTATATCTTAGCAGTTATACATGACCAAATGGTGTATGTATGTGGTGTTAGGTAATTTAGCCATATCCATTGCTAACAGGTGTATAAAATCAAGCACATAGACATACATCTCCATTGATAAACATTTGCAGTAGAATGGGTTAAATTAACCCCTTCGTGACAAAGGCTGGTTTTACTGTTTGTTCCCCTGGTGACAATGGCCTTTTTAACATTTCTGCGCTGCTCGCGTTTAGCTGTAATTTTCTTCTTTCCCGTTTACTGAACCCACACACATTAGATATTGTTTTTTTCAGGACAAGAAGGGCTTTCTTTAGATGACATTGTTTTGATTGTATCATATTATTTACTATTAAAAAAATTATAAAATATGGTGAAAGATTTAGAAAAAAATGACTGTTTCTAACTTTTAGTTGAAAAATCTTTTACTCATCTATAAAAGGTAATGAAAAAACCTGCTAAATAGATTCTACTATTTGTCCTGAGTTTAGAAATACCCAATGTTTTTATGTTTTTTTGCTTTTTTCTACCCATTATGGGGCAATAAGTACAGGTAGCGTTTTGCTATTTCAAAGCCATTTTTTCCAAATCTGGTAATTCTTCCCCCCATGTGCCATTTCGGGTATCTTTGAACCCGGCCAATGCAATTTACCCCATCAAGTCATATATTTTTGAAAACTAGACAGCCCAGGGTATTCCAAATGCTAGTATTTTAACTCTTTCCATGCACCATATCTACCACCAGTCTTTGTCAAACTTTGTGGTAGTCATTTTTTTGCATTTGTTTTGTCACACACATTTTACTTCAGGTATGAATTAAAAAGTTCTCGTTTATGTCACTATCACAAAACACCCCAATATGTGCTCAGCAACATCTCCTGAGCGCAGCGATACCCCACATGAATGATTTTGCCTGGCTGTTTGGGGGCAAAAGGGCCACATTTGGGGCATGCGCATTTTTCAATGTTGAACTTTGGCATTTGGGGATCCACTGCCCATGCCCTACTTGGTACATCTTTGAGCCGGGCCATTTCAGTGTGCCCAATAAACCCATATACTAGACACCCCAGGGTATTTCAAATGCTAGTATTTTAACTCTTTCCATGCACCATATCTACCACCAGTCTTTGTCAAACTTTGTGGTAGTCATTTTTTTGCATTTGGTTTTCCACACACATTTTACTTCAGGTATGAATTAAAAAGTTCTGGTATATGTCACTATCATAAAACACCCCAATATGTGTTCAGCAACATCTCCTGAGTACATAGATACCTCACATGAATGATTTTGCCTGGCTGTTTGGGGGCAAAAGGGCCACATTTGGGGCATGCGCATTTTTCAATGTTGAAGTTTGGCATTTGGGGATCCACTGCCCATGCCCTATTTGGTACATCTTTGAGCCGGGCCATTTCAGTGTGCCCAACAAAACCATATATTTTTCAAAACTAGACACCACAGGGTATTTTAAATGCTGGTATTTTAACTCTTTGCATGCACACATTTTACCACCAGCATTTTTTCAGTAGTTTGCAGTAGTTTGCAGTAGTATTTATGTGTGTGTATTTTTTCCACACACACCTACTTTATGTATGAATTTACAGCTCCTGGTATATGCCGCTGTCACACGACACCCCATAATGTGTTCAGCAACATCTCCTGAGTGCAGTGATATCCCACATGCATGGGTGTGTCATTTTTTTGGGGAACTAAAAGGCCACATTTGGTACGTGTGCATTTTTCTAATTTGAAATTAGATGTGTGGCCATCCTTACCCCTGTGTTAATTGGGACGTTGTTGAACCTGGCCAATTCAATTTACCCCATCAAATCATACCTTTTTTAAAAGTAGACACCCCACGGGCATTTAATATGCCAGTATTTTAACTCTTTCCATGCGAGAATTGTTTTAAGCTAATATGCTAATTTTAGGACTTGCTCACAAAAATATATTTTTTATATATATATATTTTTTTTTGCCATTTTTTAAAAAATTTTTAACTTTTTTTCAACTTGAAGGTTTCCCTGATGACATCAGTGGGAAATTATTTTTACATTTTACTGGGTTTTTACTATTTTTTTCTAATTATTATTAATTTTATTTTATTTGATTAGAAAGCTGAGCTCCATTGACTTGACCTGTATTCAACCTGCAAGTAGAGCCAGAGTTCTCTAGAGGGTCTGGAGACCATCTAGCGAACTTTTTCGCCTTTATTGTTTTTTTCCCGGGCCGCCGCCATCTTGCTCACGGCGAAGATCACCGGCAGCTGCGGCTGTGACCGATCTCCGGAGCGGTCATAGTCCATCCCAAGGTAAGTGT
>VKOC01023250.1:0-40523 GCA_009364415.1 Spea multiplicata
TATGTGTATGTGTGTATGGGCAGTGTATATGTGTGTATGGGCAGTGTATATGTACGTCTGTATGGGCAGTGTATATAAGGAGTGTATTTGTCTTATAGTGTATAGTCTTTGTAAGTATGTGCAAAGGCAGTGTATATTTATGGGGAGGCGTGTGTGTGTGAGCAGTTTATGTATGTTTGGGCAGGCGTGTATAAGGGTAGTGCATATGTGTGAGTACTGGCAAGTGTGTATGTGCAGGCAATTGCAGTGTATGTGTGTGTTTTTGTGGGCAGGCATGTGTAAGAGCAGTGCATATATGTGTGTATGAGCAGGCATGTCGTACTTAAAGGGAAGAGAATGATTCCCTGTAACACATGTTTAACTCAGGGGTGCCTAGTGTTAAATCCAGGCCTATTTCTGGTTAAAATGAGTGTGTGTGTCACTGTATGTAGCATTTGGACACAAGAGAATATTGCAGGGTGCTACTTGGTCTAGGGCGTCACTAATACAAAGCACCACGTGTTAATCTAGGAGTAGGCAGTGTAAGTGAAGGATGTGTTTGCGCGTCTGGGTGTGATAGCGTATGTTTGTGGGTTTGTTATTGTGCACATCTGTTTTTATGGGTGTGTTAGTGTGTTTCCAGGTGTGTTATGGTGGGCATGTGTCTAGGTATATTAGGGTGGGAATGTTTTAGGGTGTATTGTTGTGTGTGTATGTTATTCAAGTGTTTAAGTGTGTGGATATGTTCCTGTGTGCATGACGTGTTAGGAGTCTTAGATGGTTCCTTCAATACATCATAGTAGTCTCTGTGGCCGGGTCCAGTGGGGTCCATCTGTGGTTGTAAGATTTTTCTGTTTCTGTGGGAATTTTCTCCCATTCATCCAGTAGAACGTTTTATGAGCTGTAGGTTATAAACCAAGACATTTTGGACAGCACTATGCTTCTAACTTTGTGGGAACAGTTTTGGGGAAGGTCCTTTTCTATTCCATCACGACTGTGCCCCAGTGTACAAAACAAGGTCCATAAAGGCATGGCTGCAAAAATTCCCCACAGAAACTCTCCAAAATCTTGTGGAAATCGTTCCCAGAAGAGTGGAAGCCGTTATAGCGGCAAAGGGGGACCAACTTCATATTAATGTCTATGTATTTATAATGTGATGTCATAAAGTCCCTGTTGGTGAAATGGTCAGGTATACCCTACCAGAAAAAATGCTATCCCCCCCAGATTTTTAGGGGTTCCTACGCCCATGCTTAAGATAATAACATACAAATAATGATAACCCTTGATGTCCTTACTGAACACTTCCATTAAACATTCACAGTGCTGGTGGAAAAATTAACCCCTTAAGGACCGGGCTCATTTTTTCTTTTTGTACTTTGTGAGACCGAGGCTGTTTTAACACTTTTGCGGTGCTTGTGTTCAACTGTAATTTTCTCCTCACCCATTTAGTGTACCCACACATGTTATATATTGTTTTTTTCAGGACAAGATGGGCTTTCTTCAGATACCACATCATATCATCTTAGTTACTATAAAAAATAATAAAACATGGTGAAAATTTGAACCCCACCTTTTATTACTTTTCTTTGAAAAATCTTTTACTCACCTACAAAGGAAGTAAAAAAACTAGCTAAATAGATTCTACTATTTGTCCTGAGCTTAGAAATACCCAATGTTTTTATGTTTTTTGCTGTTTTTTTGTTATAAGGGCAATAAAGTACAAGTAGCATTTTATGATTTCCAAACTTTTTTCCAAATCTGGTCATTCTGCCTCCATCTCCTCTTTGGAACATCTTTGAAGCCGGTTAACTCAATAAATCCCCATCAAACCATATATTTTTGAATAATAGACACCCCAGGGTATTTCAAATGCTGGTATTTTAACCCTTTCCATGCACTAATTATACAACCACACTTTGTCAAACTTTGTAATAGTAATATTTTTTTCACCCAATGTAATTTAGTTATAAATATAAAGGTCCTGATATATGTCACTGTCAAACAACACCCCAATATGTGTTCAGCAACATCTCCTAAGTATGATGATACCCCACATGTATAGGTTTGTTAGATTGTTTGGCTCGTAAAAGGCTACTTTTGGGACATGCATAATTAAGGTGGTCTTTTGGTCATTCTGCCTCTATCTCCTCTTTGGAACATCTTTGAAGCCGGCTACTTCAATTTACCCCATCAAACTATATATTTTTGAATACTAGACACCACAAAGTATTTCAAATGCTGGTATTTTAACCCTTTATGCATGAGATTCTACCACCTGCCTTTGCCAAAATTTAATTTTGTATTTTTCCCACACAAATTGTACTTCAGGAATGAATGAATTCATAGCTCCTGGTATGCGTCACTATCAAACAACACCCCAATGTGTGTTCAGCAACATCTCCCGAGTGCAGTGATACTTCACATGCATGGGTTTGTCGTGTTGTGTGAGATTTAAAATGCCACATTGTGATTAGAAAGTTGGGCTCCATTGACTTGCATGGTTGAATGCAGTACCTGAGTTCCCTAAAGGGTCTGGAGACCATCTAGCGAACTTTTTCAACTTGATTGTTTTTTTACAGGGCGGCCGCCATCTTGCGGATGGCGAAGATCACTAGCAGTGGCGGCTGTGATTGCTCTCCTGGGGTAAGTGTTTCGTGTCGAGGCATTCCAGCACAGAGGCGTATCTACTGAAAATAGCGCCTATGGCAAGTACTGAAATTGTGCCCCTGTCCAAATATCTAAAACCCATTTACTAGCCCCTGCTGCCCACATATATATATAATAAATATCCCTGCTGCCGATAGCAGGTATAGATCAAACACACAACCCAGATCATTGAAATTCACTTGTGATTCAGCATGAAGGTATATATAAAAAAACTTGCAGACATACAATCCTGTATTGCAGGTATACAATAATAATATATGAAACTAGATCGAGGTATAGATCAAAAAAATACATTGGAAACAGCATGCAGCGTATTTAATTCAAACTGAATAAGACATATTAACACTGTATTTGCAGGTACACATAAATAATGTATGGAAACCTAGCATAGCAGATATGGATCTACCGAATAACACAAAAACCCACCTTTGCAGGTAAAGAATCAATTGGAATTCACATAAAAACACGGCATTAAAGGTATATTTAAAACCCCCTAAATTACAGGCATAGATCACAGGTTGCACACACCATAGCCAGCCCTGGCGTCCACACTGGTAACCATACAATAAAAATAATTTGCAATGTTGATTGGGACCTGCGTTATCACAGTTGTACTTGTGCTTTCACAACTGTTGGGTACGTGCACGCGGCAATTGTTTATGATCACAGGTTTCATCTTGGTCACTCATGCACAACACTTGAGATGTGCAACAGGTAACTGACCACAGTTTAGGACACCATCAGAGATAACATAAGATCTATGGGATTGGTCTCCTAGTCCTATTTAAAAGTAAATAGATAAATATTTTCCCCTTTTATGAGCACATAGCTAATTGGATAAGATAAGGGTCTATAAGTAATAGAGCAAATCTGTAGGGACTTGGTATTTTACTGTTTAAAATACTGATTAAAATGCAGAAACAACATGTTTCTTTTTTCAACTATTTGGCACTCTATCTTGTCCATGAGAGAATTAAACATGTGCCACCAGCTATGGCCAAGCATACTAGTGTCCTGCGTTATGTCCCGCTTTGTGTAACACACAGATCCAAAAAACAAAGCTACGTATCTCCTTAGCTTTGCTTCCCTTAGAAGTGTTAGAAGCCGGATTTAGTTTTATTTAAACATCTGTAGCCAGTCAGAGGTTTGCAGAGGTTCATTTACAGACAGGTCTATAAAATGAGACAAACCCAGCATGATTCCTAACACAGTAACTACTTACATTAGTGACCATCAGTTTTTATTTTGTAAGAAGTCATCCTGACAAAGAGTAATTGAATTACTTAACAACTATGAGACATTTTAATAGGAGAAAAGTTAGGGTCACAAAACATGGAAGATGATATAGTTACTACTTTCCTGTCCCCAATATACACAATATTTTATAGTCCCAGTAAAAACAAACAAACAAACAGAGTTTGATGGGTGAGTCCAATGTATATGAATAATAGAGGAAGTCCAGTATATTACAAAGCAAATAAAAAACAGGGACAAGCTTAACATGTTACACATCAGTCTCAGAGCAAAACATTAGCCAGTGGCAATTACTTGCTTACTAGCTGACTCACAACTGGACCTTATTGTACTGAAATTAGTATTGACGTCAAGTATTAACATCAACAAGAGAGGCTGAAGCTAGTCCACGTTCAAGATCAGATCTGGGCTTACTTTGGATAAATTCCTATACAAAACTCTTATGTGTCCCTTTTTCATTTCCACCTTTTGGTGGTTTTAGACTTGTGAAATGTTGGTTCTTGTGAAATATTAATTTAATAAATAAAACAAAAAGTGACCTGGTAGTAGATAATTCTGTATAATGTCCTGCATGTATACTGCATACATAAAACCAATGCCACCCAGTGGCATATTCTTGCCTAGTCTGGCATAGTGAATTTATTCTGCACATCTTTATCATATCTTGGTGCTCAGCATAGAGAATGGTGGCTGCAGAGGTAAGAGGTGATAGGCGGCTGGGACACTGTGCCCAGATTTCATATAACCAAAAAATAATGTTGGATCCTATGAGAATGGATAAAAAAGTCACATCCTATTAATGGGCTTCCAAAAAACCAACCCTTGAGGTTACCTGTACTAAAAGCAATTTAAGTTTTGAAATCAAAGTACAACTTGAATATACAATTTTCAAGATGCTAAGAAAAGGATAGTTCGTTTTATTAAAAAAAATGTAGGTGGTGTTTGCTTCTAGCTTTGCTCTCATAGTTTATATTGTCATAATTTTATTAGGCTGATAAAAAAACAAACAAAAAAACAACTCAACAACTTTTTAGTAGTAGAGAGTTTGAACACAGGCAGACAAACATTGGAAAGGGAATGAAAACATTTTTTATTATTACAAAAATACCGGTACATTGGATGAGATACAGCTTCAGGATTGAAAGGATGGTTGTATTTCTTCTTGGAAGATGTCTGGTTCTTTGTTCTTGTTAAATGAGGCAGCATATCCTACTGCAATGCTTGAAGAACTGCACAGAGAATTTACAAAAGATTAAATTAGATGTTTTCAGATGTCTTTGCCCATGACATACACACTAAATTATTTTTTCAGGACATGTAACTGAAATATTACAGGGCTTTATATTGTGTAAAAATGTAGGATCTGGAGAAATGATAGATCTGCTTTAAATCTGCTCCTTTTGCCAAAAAATGTACCCTATGGTGAGGAACAGGGAATAGCTGGCACCATTCAAACCAGCGGGCACGCCGAATCAAGAGCCACAGTGCTAAAATATATAAAGTACAGTTCCCAAATATTTGCAAACACTATAACAACATTTCCAATCAATTAGAGGAGGGCTGCCACCATTCACTCCAGGAGGCAAGTCCAGCAATGTGGCCCCATAAAAAACCAGCAGAACGCCTTTGGTAGATAACATAAAACATAAAATCTGATGGCAGATAGGAACCATTAGGCCCATGTAGTCTGCCCATTTTTCTATGTTGTAAGGGTTTAAACCCCTATCAGACTTTGGTCGGGTCCTATATTGAGAAAAGCTTTATGTCTATCACATGCCTATTTAAATTCCCTCACTGAATTAGCTTCCACCACTTCTGCTGGGAGACTGTTCCATTTATCTACTAATCTCTGAGTAAAGTAGAACTTCCTTACGCTACATCTAAGTCTCTGACCCTCTAGTTTTAGACAATGATCTCTTGTTCCTCCTTCCAAATAAGCTTGTCTCCTGTACTTTGCTAAATAAGTATTTAAAATGTTTATATTGCACCCCCCCCTCTCTTCTTGCCTCCAAGCTATGCATATTAAGATCCTTTAATCTTTCCTGATAAGTGGTTTGTAGGACAGAAATTACCATCTTTGTAGCTCTCCTCTGAACTCTGTCCAATGTGTCGATATCCTTCTGTACATGGGGTCTCCAGAACGCTACAGAATACTCTAGGTGAGGCCTGACCAGAGATCTGGAATGTGGCAGAATCATCTCCCTCTTCCTATGGAACCCAGCACCCTGCTTGCTTTTTGAGATGCTTTATTGCATTGTCTGCTTATCTTTAAATTGTCAGAAATAATTAGTCCCTCTTTTCCATTGTCGCTACGTCCCAAGTGCATTTTACATTTACCAACATTAAACTGCAGCTGGTCTATTATTTTAGTTACCCAGTCAAAAATAAATTCAGTTAGTTCCTGTAGTAAACCTGTGGCTATTTCTAATCATGCAAACCATTTACTTCCACTTCTTTGGCATGGTTTCCATTGCTTTGCCAACAATTGCCTTGAAGATTACTGGTCTACAGTTGGCCAAGTCTTCCCTACTATCTTTTTTGTGAACTGGTGCTATGGTTACCATCTTCTAGTCTTTAGTCATTAGTGACACGGCTGTTTCATATGTAACCCTATTTCTCTTTGCTAACAAAGGTCGCTTACCTTCATCTTCCTCTGTAAAAACAGAAGTATTTCTTTAGGCAGTCAGCTAGAGCTTTATCCTCAATTCCCTTTATTTGTCTTCAATTTCATTATTGCTGGTATGTTTTCTTCTATCAATTATATATCTAAAAAGTGTTAACACCCTTTTTTGTTAATCGGGCAAATTTTCTCCTCAGTGTGTGCTTTGGGGTATCTAATAATACTCATATGGGCTTCATATCCTGGAATCCACGAAAAATGCAATGGCACTCCAAGCAGACCAGTAGTCATTGGTTTTTTTTATCAACCTTAATCCTTAAAACATATATGTTAATATTATACCAGTTCCTGTGAGCAAATCATTTCAATGATACTACCACGAACACTTGCTGCTCATGCACTTAGCAGTGTAGTGGTGTCATTTGTTTTTCTTTTATAATGAATGAAGATAAGATTGACAAATTTAGATAAGGAATCTCTGCACACACTCCCTCCTGTGCCCACTAGGCTTGTCACCTTTTGCTGAGCTCACAGCGGTATAGGACACAGAAGGCTCAAAATAAAGTTTTATTTCATTCTGCAGCCAAATAAACACAGTCTCTAAACAGCGGAGAATCTCAGCTTGTCAATTACCAGCAGATAAAAGAAAAATACTTCTCTCCTCCTAAATAGGAGGCTGTACAACTCACTTCTATGTTCTATTGGGAATCCATCAGGTAGCATCCAGTCCCAACCTGGAGACCCCTCACATTTAGCATTTAGTATTAGCCTCTATGATCCACCTGTGCAGCTCTGTCTGTACAATGCAGGCAGAATGTTAAAGGCCTAAAAGAGAGAAACAAGAGAAACGTGGGTGATAAGACAAAGAATGAAAGAGGGGAGATGAAAGACAGACAAGAGAGGAAAGGAGAGAAGGGGAGAGAAAAGAGTAAAAGAGGAGAGGAGCAGTATGAGTGAAAAGAAGAGAAGAAAGAAGTAAAGAGAAAAAGACAGAATAAAGAAAATTGGAAGACAGTGGGGCACACCTGCACACTCACTCTAACATTTATAGACACTGAGATGCTGGCACTCACACTAACGATACATACCCAGACACTCACACTCACACAATCAGATACTGACACTAACATACACTAACCTTGTATGAAGCCTCAACCCGTCTTCAATGAACACATTGCACAGTACGAGCTTCTGCACTACTACCCTGCTGAACCCCTCCTCTGCTTCTATTTAGAATCCGCCTAACAGTCAGGCATTTTACAGAACAATTATCATCTGTGTGCCAGTTTGCTAAGTGTCCCTAAAGGAGTTTACCCATAAACCCCTGATCCTCATACGATACTCATTATGAGGAACTAATTTGTCTTCTCTCATTATTATCATTCTTTTGTTTATCCTTTGATGTGTCCATGTTGAATTATTAGTACCCTGCTAGCTATCCTCCCCTCTACCCCAGGCATCTATGATTTTATTGCAGGGTAATTAAACAGTTGGTAGATACCTAACAAGCAGCCACCTCTAATATCTGAACTATCTTTGGAGGCACAGTCCACTTAGTGCCACTAAATGGTAGTTCACCAACGAGTGCAACAAGGAGTTTGTCAAAGAATGACACAGATAAGCTTGGAAGCAATCCTTCAATCAATACTTCACTGATCCGCCATCAACTGCTGGCATACTGGTTTGTTGTGTTTGTTCCACTCCCTTTAATCTCAACTACCATTTCACTCCCATCAACATCGTTCTCTAAGTACCATGTTCACAATCTTCTTGTCTCTAATCTCAATCTCCTTTATTATGAATAGAACTTCCCTCTTTGCTGTCACCAGTCCCACCACCATTTTTAAATTCACCAACTCTCTCTCCCCCTATTCTCAGCAATCTCTTTGCTCCCACAAGTCCCATTCACACCTTCTCCTGCTCACTCTTCTACTTTTAGCAGCTGGGGATATCTCCCCAAATGCTGGGCCTACCTTACTGCTCCCTTCCCTTTCCTCTGACACTCAAGGTTCCACAAACCTCAATAATTGTATCCACCTACCCTGCCACTCGTCCTGCCCTCCTTTTACTTTTGCTGGTGTACTACTGCACCTCTTTGATCCACCTGTGCAGGTCTGCCTGTGCAATGCAGGCATAATTTTAAAGGCCTAATGAGAGGAGATGAAAGACAGACAAGAAAGGAAAAATGGAGAGGAAAGGAGAGAAGCGAGAAGAAAAGAGTTTCCTGCAACCAACAGAACCGGTGGTATAAACCCAACTAAGATTCAAACTCTTTTCTTGACCCTCTTCAATAGGACCGTCCTTAATAGAAGAGTGAGTGGGTGTTAAAACAAGTTTGCATGTTAGTGTGTATACATGTTAGTAATAGGAGGCCTTGAAGAAATACTACACCCAGATGCCACTAACCCCAGGTCTGCCCCTGTTGTCCATATGGGAGGATCTTAAGACATAAGGATGGGTGGAACAATGGGTGGGGCAGTGGGATGGACAAGGGCATTGAGGCTCAGCCATTAAGCATGTACTGGGCCCCAGTGATGGTGTCCCTGGTGCCAGGGTTCACCTTAAGCTAACTCAGTCCTTAGTAAACAGACCTAGTGTCTTCTGTAATTTACACTGGAGATCCACTGCCCTTTATGCCTTTCAAAAGACCATACATTTTGCAACATATTTCGGTGTTTGTGAGCAACAGATTCCGACAAATTGACAATGTACTGTATATTTCTAGCAACCCTTACATAGGAATTTTAATGCTCACAAACAGACTTTTCATAAGATAAAATTTTAACCCAATGGTGTGAAATATTATAATCCTATACTAATACATAACGTAAATGTGCAAAGTAATAACAATTATTGAGTTTCAGGCTCAATCAACTTTGGGTGAACTGTTAACAAATTGGGACAATAGGAACGTATTACAGAAAAGAATGGCTGTGTTTCATTATTCGAAAGGAGTTTCCTGCTTCCCTGTTGCAACAAGCCATTGTTTATGACTCGGCCGGGCTTCTTGCTTTGTAACCATGGGTACGTCAACAAAATGAAGTAGTATGACTTACAAAAAAGAGATGAATTGAGAAGAAGCAAATGGGTCAGCCTCCAATGGAGTTCCAAAGTATTCCAAGGTATATGTGTACAATGTATCCCAATGTATATGTATTCCTATGTTTTGTGTACCATAAACACTGAGATGGTTAAAATCTCATATGTATAAGAAATTGTGCCTGCATTGTAAATTAGATATTTAAATATTTAGAAGGAGCAACTAACATTGGAACTCTACAATAACTAAATATAATACGTTTTGTATTATTCTACGCAATGTTAAACATTATTTTTGTATTATTTTAAGCAACTGTGTTTATGCCCTGGATGTGTCATGTAGGAGCTATTCAAACTCTGCAGTTCCTGAGCTACACGTGAAGCTATTCCAGTGTACATTTTAGTGGTATTGTGTTAAGAAGTTCTCTTGGAAATTAAAAACAACGGATTACCAAGTAGCTTCATCTAAATGCAATGCCCTGGTATGATATGCTTAAAATTATCGTATGTGTTGTTATGTTAGGTATAGTAATCTGTCTCTATCTGGGGATTTACCATATGGGTTTTTGAAAATATTAAAGCACCAGCTTGGAGTCTTAGATCACAGCAGTGTAGAATAGGAAGTAGTCAGCCCTAGACTAACCCCAACTTTGAGATTGGGGCTCGGGGTTACCATGTATGGTCACAGTTCAATAACTCTTTGTCAATTGAGTGAGGGAGAAAGGTAACCAAAAGAGGCCTGGCATCACCTCTCTTCATATCTTGATTCATTGGGGTAAGTGGAAAACCCAGCATCCTGCCCACCAAGTTGTACAGTAGATCTAGTAGATACAAACCAATTGATTAAAGGAGCTCTGAACATTCTGCGAACCACCTATGACATTAGTGACTACATTATTTTAATCAATTGATTACATTTAGTAAAGCTGGATTTATTTTAAATTAAACCTGTAGAGCCCTTATATTTTTTTACCTTTGGCTTTTTAAATATTTTGGTAATTTGCATAACTACATTTTTGTAGTGAAAAACATACAGTTGAGATCTACATAGAAAGCTCAAAGTCTACTTTTTTATTATCACAATTTATTGATCATGTAGGTTTTGTTCAATGCTATTGAACTAGAAGTTATATACTTCTGCAACTATACCTTAGATGTACATAAACTAAAAATAATTAAACATTTTGTTTTTTTAGAAACAAAATTCACCCTGATATAAAACCCTCCTTGTTTTCATTTTGCAAACATAAACCATGTCATACAACTGAACCTTTATGATATCCCAGCACATATTCATTCATGCAAAAATTGTAAAAGCACAATATAACGACATGTGTAGCAAATTGTATGTTATATTTGGTTTAGGTTAAGTGTGGCAGGGACGGGGCTTAAATAATTGCTTCTTCGTGGTATTTTAGTATGAGCAAACGTACTGTGGAATGTGAAAAATATCTTTAAAACTGACTCTTTACAAGTCTGATCTTATATAGTTATCTTGCCTACGTGTAACTGACAGGGATTGTATACTATTAAGCAAACACATTCTGAAAATACCAACCCAAATATATGTAGAGAATTAAAATAGTTCATTCCTGCAGCAAAAATATTCAGCACATTTACCAGTTTTTTAAGTCTCCTGCGGTTTGCATGCCCCTATTTATACTGCCACTCTGGAATGCCTCTCCAGGCTATTATCATTACAGGCATTCACAATTTCAAATCTTCTCTAGTTAGTGATTTACACTAAATCTGCATTTCTATTTAACACCTTACCTCAAGTTACATCAAGGCACATTCTCAACATGGACATAATCTCCAAAGTATACCCGTCTTAGATAAAGATAATTGTATACTGGGATGTTCAATGTACTGCATATCCTTAATGCTCTTAATATACCGGTAGTTAATTAAACATTCCAAATGTAGTCATTTCTATAGTAAGAGAGAGATCATGAAGACCCTTTCACCTTACCTGAAGAGCAACCGTGTGCTGCCCATCTGCAACGGCTCAGATTTCCATTGATACTATTATTATTATTATTATTATTATTTTTTTATTTATATAGTGCCAACAATTGACGCAGTGCCTCATGCAATACATATGACAAGGCTAGAATTGACAGTCTAAGACAAACCAATACACTGAGTGGATAGAGCCCTGTTCGCAAGCCTACTATCTTGAGGGAATGGGGTGAGGACAAACATACGACACACAGAAAGGGTGAGAGGTAGTGTGGGGTTGTATCAGTGACAAGGAAGTTCTAGCAACTAAGATGGGGAGGCTTATTGTTTTATATTGCGCCATCAAATTCCGTAGCGAGATATGGGGCAGCCCGAGTGAAATCTTGTGGACGGGAAAAGGAAGAGGCTCAAGATTGTAAGCTTGCAAGCAGGGCTCTCTCTACCTAATGTATTGGTTTGTCTTAGTCTGTCAATTCTTGTCTTGTTATACCCCTTGAATCCATGTATTGTATTAAACTTTGCGTAATTGTTGGCGCTATATAAATAAAAGATAATAATACCGTATTTGCTCAATTATAAGACAACAGCAAATGTTCTGAAAAATACCCCTCGTCTTATAATCAGACCTCAAATAGAGGTCTGACTACAAGACTAAGATCTAGGGATGCACCGAAAAAAATGACCGAAAAAAAACAGCCGAAAAAAATGTCCGCTGGGGCCAGGCTGCTTACCGGCGCTTTGTTGGCAAAGCGTCTCTTGTACTAGCCAGGAGAACAGGAACTCAGCAGAGTCACGTGAATGCACGCCACATGACTCTGCTCCCCTCCTTCTTCCCCGGGGGAGTGGCCAGAGAAGTTGTTCGAGAGGAAGCAGCAGGGTCACTACAGACAGGGCCGGACTGGGAATGAAAAGCAGCCCTGGAAACATTTGTAGACCAGCCCCATATAGTTTATCTCGCGGTCGAGCTCTTATACCCACACGCACCCCTTAAACATACTCGAGTCACACGTATTGCCATAAAAATAACTATTATAAAACATTCTTTTTATCACATTATTTGCATTAAAATGCCAGAAAGCCAAAGTGTTAAAAGGCCCTAATAAATTAATACATTAGACATTTGCTACTGCAAAAGATTTTAAATGAAAAGGTTCCATTTTATTCAGCTGCGAACTAATAACAGTATCACATTATTCTTGTATCTGTTAAGAAACTTTTCATTTCTTTCATTCAATTCATGTTAAAACTATTTTCTTTCATTATTTAATTAAAAGCTATGATGAGAAAATATAAAATATATTTGTTATTTCCTTTTATTTGCCAACCTGCCTCCTCCTCCAGTTATGCGGAATTCTGCCCTCAGAGTGGCCATATAGTGGAGTATTAAGGCATATCATGGGTGCAGCTAGTGGATTTAGGGTTGCTAATAAGTGCATATAATGGCGGCACCAGTCTTGGCATTTCTTGGCACCCCAGAGTGGCAGATAGAGGGTTAAAAGGGCATACTCATGGGTGCAGAGTGTCATGTAATTATAGGGTGTGCTATAATACAATTTCTGCGGTGCAGTTCAGAATTGGCACAGCCTGGGGGCAGCATGTATAGCATAAGACTGCGCGGCCGGCAAGTTGGGGCCAAATTATATATGGAAATAATAAAGAAAAAAATATAATTTCAAAAATATAACTATTTATGCAAAAAAATAGTTTACATGAATTAATTATTTACTATCATAGGCTAAAACCTTTTTTTTTCCTATAGGGTAGTCTTATATTCAGGCTTTTTTCTTTTTTCCTAAATTAATATTCAGATTTTGGGGGGGTCATCTTATGTGCAGACTGTAACAATGTTATTTACTGGCTCTCCAAATGATCTGGGCTTACATGGCTTGATAGGTAATTCTTTAAAATGTACTAAATACCGTATCTGCTCTAATTATAAGACTACCCCCCAAAATCTGAATATTAATTTAGGAAAAAAAGAAAAAGCCTGTGCGGGGAACTCTGATCTCTGACAGTCGGGGAAGGTCTGTGCGATGGACGAGACAACCCCCGCTGCTAGCCACACCTCCTTCCGCTGCTCAGCGTAAGTTGTCTACCCGGATCGCGGGTGGACATCAACCCGCTGCCCAGTATACGCAGGAAATTGGAAGCACCTGTAAGTGATGGGGGGGAGACAGTGAAGGATCCAGGTCCCCTGCAGCGGTGCGGGGTATTTGGATCTTAGTCTCATAGTCAGACCTCTATTTGAGGTCTGATTATAAGACGACCCCGATTAGAAGATAAGGGGTATTTTCAGAGCATTTGCTCTGAAAAAAACCTCGTATTATAATCGAGCAAATAGGGTACTCTATTATATTCCAGAATGCAATGGCCTTTTCTCAGAATTTTGCAACGGAATTCTTATATAATTGATATACATGCTTGAGGCTCATAAGTGGTTATGTACAATGAGTCATCCTCCTGTGTTGCCCTATGACTCATTTATTAAGTATCTATCTTAGGAAGTGAGATAGGAACAATGAGTATAGAAGCATATTTAATTTATACACAAAAATAAAAAAAATAATCAGAGCATGCACAATAAGTAACACAGAAACACAGGATTTGATGGCAGGCCTCAGACCTTATTTGGTTCCTGGTTTTGTCTTATCTATTAAGGATAGCCTTATGTCTATTCATGCGGTACTAACCTCTTCCACTTCTATTGGAAGACTTTCCACTTACCTAGTAACCTCTCTGTGAAGAAAATGCTTCTTACATTACATTTAAGGAGAGCCATAACTAGTGACCTTGGCACAGAGGTTGTGCCATGTACTGATGTCACATCTGCCACTTGCAGTAGAGGTAAGCACAAGGAGGCACAGACCCATTGCCACTGTGCGACCCAAGCTTGCCTCTCACTTTGGGATACATGGGGCAGCTGCCACTCTAGCCCTGCAGAAGTTATGACCCTATACCTAAGTTTCTGATTCTGTAGAGATTATCACTTTGCACTAACATTTATCCTCCTTAGTGCCAATTGAGCGCGACAGCTTACCTGAGTATTGTTGCTGACCATGTCCATCCCTTCATGACCACAGTGTACCCATGTTCTGATGGCTATTTCCAGCAGGATAATGCACCATGTCACAAAGCTCACATCATCTTCAACTAGTTTCTTCAACATGACAATGAGTTTACTGTACTCTAATGGCTTCCACAGTCACCAGATCTCAATCCAATAGAGCACCTTTGGGATGTGGTGGAACGGGAGATCCACATCATGGATGTGCAGCCGACAAATCAGCAGCAACTGCGTGATGCCATCATGTCCATATGGACCAAAATCTCTGAGGAATGTTTCCAGCACCTTGTTGAAAGTATGTCATGCAGAATGAAGGCAATTCTTTAGGCAAAAGGGGGTTCAACGCAGTACTAGCAAGGTGTACCTAATAAAGAGGCCAGTGAGTGTATGTCAAAGGAAATGAAATGTGAGGGGAAGAGGTCCTAGCCTTAGCCTAGAGGGTCAGAAGCTTGGATGTAATGTTAGGAAGTTTTACTTGACTGAGTGGATGGTGGATAAGTTTAGCAGCCACCCTGCAGAAGTCTCAGAGATAATTACTGTTAGGGAATTTAAACACGCACAGGATAAGCATGTATCAGTTTGTCTTTGTCTGTCAGTTCTAGTTTTGTCATACCCTTTGAATGTACTGTATGTACCATAAGAAGCGCTGCAAAAATTGTTGGCGCTATATAAGTAAAAGTTAATAATAATAGTAAACTTATGGTGATCCTGAATATAAGACCAAGGACCAGTTACAGTTTCAGAAAGCTTTGTGAAATTACTTGAGGTCTGTCTAAATATGGCACAATCAAACGTGATGATTGCAATAACATTCTGAAATACATATCTCTTTTAATTAAACTATAAAACCATGCAGACTAAACAAATAACCAAAGAGATTAACATATTGTGCAAACACCATAGCCACATGTATGGATTTTACACACTTAAAATGTTCACATAATAACAAATATATCTTGACCAACAATAGTTGCTCACATACAGTATCTCACAAAAGTGAGTACACCCCTCACATTTTTGTAAATATTTTATTATATCTTTTCACGTGACAACACTCAACAAATTACACTCTGCTACAATGTAAAGTAGTGAGTATACAGACTGTATAACAGTGTACATTTGCTGTCCCCTCAAAATAACGCAACACACAGCCAAGTGGAAATGTCCAAATTGGGCTCAATTAGCCATTTTCCCTCCCCAGTCACGTGACTCGTTAGTGTTACAAGTTCTCAGGTGTGAATGGGGAGCAGGTGTGTTAAATTTGGTGTTATCGCTTTCACACTCACTCTTATGCTGGTCACTGGAAGTTCAATATGGTACCTAATCGTCTCTGAGGATCTGAAAGAAAAATTGTTGCTCTACATATAGATGGCCTAGGCTATAAGAAGATTGCCGAGACCCTGAAACTGAGCTGAAGCATGGTGGGCAAGACCATACAGCAGTTTCACAGGACAGGTTCCACTCAGAACAGGCCCCACCATGGCCGACCAAAGAAGTTGAGTGCACATGCTCAGCGTTATATCCAGAGGTTGTCTTTGGTAAATAGACGTATGAGTGCTGCCAGCATTGCTGCAATGGTTAAAGGGGTGGCGGTCAGCCTGTCAGTGCTCAGACCATAAACCAAACATTGCATCAAATTGATCTGCATGGCTGTCATCCCAGAAGGAAGCCTCTTCTAAAGATGATGCACAAGAAAGCCCGCAAGCAGTTTGCTGAAGACAAGTAGACTAAGGACATGGATTACTGGAACCATGCCCTGTGGTCCAATGATACCAAGATAAACTTATTTGGTTCAGATGGTGTCACGCATGTGTGGTAGAGGAGTACAAAGACAAGTGTGTCTTGCCTACAGTCAAGCATGGTGGTGGAAGTGTCATGGTCTGGGCCTGCATGAGTGCTGCCAGCACTGGGGAGCTACAGTTCATTACGGGAACCATGAATGCCAACTGAAGCAGGGCATGATCCCCTCCCTTCAGAGACTGGGCCGCAGGGCAGTATACCAACATGATAACGACTCAAAACACACCTCCAAGATGACCACTGCCTTGCTAAATAAGCTGAGGGTAAAGGTGATGGGCTGGCCAAGCATGTCTCCAGACCTAAACCCTATTGAGCATCTGTGAGGCATCCTCAAACCGAATGTGGGGGACTGCAAGGTCTCTAACATCCACCAGCTCCGTGGTGTTGTCATGGAGGAGTGGAAGAGGACTCCAGTGGCAACCTGTGAAGCTCTGGTGAACTCCATTCACAAGAGGGTTAAGACAGTGCTGGAAAATAATGACACTTTGGGCCCAATTTGGACATTTCCATTTAGGGTTGTGTACTCACAACTTTTGTTGCCAAGGTTTAGACATTAATGGCTGTGTGTTTGAGGGGACAGCAAACTTACACTGTTATACAGGCTGTACACTCACTACGTTACATTGTAGCATTGTGTCATTGCTTCAGTGTTATCACGTGAAAAGATATAATAAAATATTTACAAAAATCTGAGGGGTGTAGTCAATTTTGTGAGATACTGTACTTTTATTTTTTTGATTTTTTTGTCTTAGATATTATCATCATGGGAAGACCCTCGGGTGGAATAGTAAACAGGTGTAGTGAATGTTGTGTTGTAAAAGTAGCTCCCTACGGCACTCCTCAGAGTACATAGCATACCTGGAGCAATGACATTCTGCTTCAATTAACAACAAACACTACTTGCTGGCACTAGAACTTAGATTGCCGGCTCCCTCCAGCCTGCCTGTGCTGTGTAAAGATGTCACCTGGCCTAGAGCTCTGTGTGTGTGTGTGACAGGCAGGCATGCCTGAACTGGTCAATTGGCATACCAGGCAAATGCTTGGTGTGCTTATTCCAGGAGGAGCTGGTCACTTTTACTGCTGCTTAGTCAGGTCACTTGGTGTGCGACTGACAGCTGGGTGACAGTGCCCCTTACACACCCGATCTGCCACTCTAGCGGCAGATTGGGTGCTGCAGCTTGCAGCTGCTGGTTGGATATTTTCGGCTGCATGCAATGGGAGCATCAGGTTGATTCAGGTGGCTGCTGGCCTTGAGGTTGCTTCCAGTCCAGATCTGAGAGCTATGTGCAGCAGAAGAACAGTGGCAGCTGTATCACCACATAGAGCTAGCTCCTGAGTCTAGCCTCACTAGCTTGCTGTAATGTTGGTGGAGATAGAGGAGTCCGGTATGCTTGTGAAACACAGAGACAAGACGCAACAGGGTCAGGTTAACTAAATGCAGCGTAAACTGTAAACGTTCCCCGGTTCACAGAGAGCAGCGTAGTCAAATCAAGCCAAGGTCGGTACACAAGGAAAGCCGTTTAGTAGCCAAGGGTCAGGACAATAGAAGGCAGCAAAGTCAGAGGAATAGCCAGGTTCTGTAACAGAAATCAGAATAAATCGCAAAAGGAACGCTGTACTCGGCATAATAACTGAGCACTGAGGCTGGGTTTTAAATTTGCCCCAAGCGCGGCCCCAGAGATAGACACCTGTCTGAGGAGAAGGAATCCGGGATCCGGTACATGCGACTCACGGGTACTCCGGTGAGTGGCTTCGTCGGGGTCTGGTACTGACACTTGCATACACTTATACAGTCATAACATTATGACCACCTGCCTAATGTTGTGCAGGTCCCCCTTTTGCCCCCAAAACAGCCCTGACCCGTCAAGCCATGGACTCCACTAGACCTCTAAGGGTGTGCTGTGGTATCTGGCACAAAGACGTTAGCAGCAGATCCTTTAAGTCCTGTAAGTTGAGAGGTGGGATCTCCATGGATGCATCCTGGTGCCATGTGTTCTCTAGGTAAGCGACTCACGAGCACCCGGCCATCCAGGTCATGTAAAAGAAAGCGTGATTCTTCAGACCAGGCCACTTTCTTCCATTGCTCCGTGGTCCAGTTCTTATGCTTGCATGACCATTGTAGATGCTTTTGGCAGTGGACAGGGGTCAGCATGGGAAACCCTGACTGGGCTGCGGCTAAGCATCCCATACACAACAAATTGTGAGGCACTGTGTGTTCTGACACCTTTCTATCAAAATCAGCATTAACTTTTTCAGCAATTTGAAATTTTTGTCCTGATCTAGCCTGGTGTTTGCTTCTATTCTACATTATGAGCAAATCCAGCTGCTGGATGCACAATGCAACACTCACAGTCGCCCCTTACAAGGGTCCCAGGTGGAACTTTGACATGTTCTTTCTGGATAGATTTCTGGGGAAAGAGAAGAGTTGTTAACCCCTTCATGACAAAGCCTGTACATGTATGGGCTCACAATTCATTGTTTTTAATGGGTTTAGGGACAACTCATTGTCCCTAAGGGGTAATTGATGTGCATGATTCTGGATGTATAGTGTTTGTGTGCGTGAGCATGGAAGTGTAAGTGCTTGTATGTGAGCATGGATGTGTTTGACAAACATGCACCCGAATGAAAATTGGGGACTGAAACCGAAATTTCAGGATTCACTTGGCCGAAACCGAAAATGACACCGAAAATGACCTTTAAAAAAATAAAACAGCCACACTTTTATTAAAAGTAAGTAACACTCCAAAATGACACAAACATTATAGTGAATTGAATTTTTCTCTATGTACTCACAAATTGTCAAGATCACAAAGCATAAGTTATGATACTGTGCCATTGGGACTTTGTAATTTGTTTTTAGAACCGAGGAATAAAAGGATTGGTTTTGATCAACTTCTGTGATCTTGACAATTTGTGAGTGCATAGCTAAAACATTTCATTCACGATAATTTTTTCTTAAAATATTACACTATGATTATGTGTTTATGTTTTATTTTCATGTAATTGGGCCCGATTCATGAAGACTTGATTCTGATATAAGTATTGGAGTAATACTTAAGAGGGAGCTGCATCTACCTGTTAAGGAAAGGGTATTAACACTTTGTGAATCACTTAGGGTGTGGTATCACTAACGCTAAATCATGAAGAGTCTGTTCCTCCAGGGCAGGAATACAAGTCTAAATTTATGAATTCTAAATAAATTATAAATATGGTAGCACACACAGTATCAGACTATATCCCGAAAGTGTTGAGTTACTGTATTCTTTTGGCACATCCCCTTCTGTAGTTTTTGTCTTGTCTTGGTAAACAATAGTTTGTGTACATACATTATGTTTTATTACAGGTATTGTGATATATCAAAACATTAGGATACTCTGCTAATAACCTTTATCTATCTCGGGTATGCTTGTGTGCCACTGTTATAATGTACACATAGCATTTATGAAATTGCCCTAAAAATGATGTACTGAATAGACTTTATTTTTGCTCACTGGATTGTTAGATTATAAGTTCGTACAATCACACACTTAATGAGGAAAGTCTAGAGTTCTAGGTCCCTAGAACTCTTGTGTATGCCAGCACTGGTTCTGGCTGGTGGGCATTGTAGTGCTTAAGGTGGGCAGGCAAATGTATGGGGGAGATTCTCAAGTGGGGGTTACATGATTTAAAGGGGACGCTCAGCTACCATATATAATAAAGTACCCATTTCGTTCTATAACTACAGTGGAGATAATGTGCAACTAGTGGTTTATTTGGAGAAAGAAGAAGAAGCATCTGCTATTCTATCTATAACAATAACGGTAGTTTCTTGGTGTTTAACTCCTGAAAAAAAGGTCCTGTATAATATCAATATATTTTGCAGGTGGATAATAAACCATTGTATATCAAAGTAATTGATACTTTGTTTAACAAGTTTCTGAATAACTAACTCTGAATTACAATTCCAGTTAGTGTAGTCACTAGTCTCTCGTTGGAACTCTATGATTGTCAAGGCAATCCCCAAATCCTAAAAATAGCCTCATAAGAATATATATTTCCTGAACATACACTCTTAATCACGCAGGAAATGTTTTGTAGTATTGTCAACACAACCACACATGGATTATGTAGGTTTGGGCTGTATAGTTTTTTTTAATAATTTTTAAGATTAATTCTGCGTCTGTCAAACAAAGAAAATAAGGAAATTAATAACCTGTATAGCTTGCTTATAATAATATTTACTGTTGTGCAAGTGAGAGTTGGATTTCAATCCAAAAAAACAAATGAAAACTCCTTATTGGATTTAACATAGAGCAAAAGGTGCGGATGACCTTTTGGATGGGGAATCAGCAGGAGTGAGCCGTGGGCCACAGGTGCCTGGGTGCAGTATTTATTTGTACCACACACGCTTACACACAGACTAACACATACTAACACGCAAACTCACATGCCTAAACGACTTGCTAACACACACACTCATCTCACTAGGACCTTATGTTGACACTCTCTAATACCAAATTCTAACATGCACACACGCTCTAACACAATACGCTAACACACACTCACTCTAATAACATATGCTAACTCATCCCTGGACTCTGGGCAATGTCAATAAATTCAAATAATCTTTTTCTTTTAAACCAAATATCCCCAAATGATTGCAGTGAATGAACAAACAATAAAGCACAGCTATAGTTAGTTTTAATAGTTGCATTTAGTTATAGTAAAAACCAGGAAGATGACACTTCTGCTTTAAGCCATGTCCATATAGATTCTTTCACTATGATGGGTAATCATGTCAGGTGCATGCTCTAGCAAAATGGTTATCTTGTTTCTGTATCTGTGTTATCCTTGTTCCGGTTGACAGCTAAAGTTGTCCCCCCTTCTCTGTTTTGTTGTTTACTCTTTTATTTCTTTTGTCATGGGGTTTGTGGCCATTTGGCAGGGCCTTTGGGCTGGCTGCCCTAGTCCAGTGACTAGCTGTCTTTGGGCAGATGAATATGAAGCGCAGGCCTGCATTATGTATTTTATGAGGGTCTCTTTAGATTGCATACACACCTTTGTGGTGCTGCTGGACTGGTTTAAGGGGGGATCTTTTGATCCCATTGGAACTGGAATGCATTAGGGAAACTAATCTGCCACTCTGTGCATGGGTCTTGCTCTAACCTGACCTTATGCCATAATATTGTTGGTAAATAATATTTTCATTCTTTATCCCGCAGTTCCCCCTGTCCACTTCAGATTGTTGAGGTTAACGTATTAGGTCACTTCATCCGGATCTTCAACTCTTCTCCTCATCAATGCGTGGACATGAGTGGTTTCATTTTATGGCAGCTTGAGAGAAACTACCCTGTCTCCATATACCGGTTTCCATTCAATGTATTTCTCCCTGCTCAACAGCACATTACGGTAAGTGGTCAAACTGGTTAATATTATTAATAATATTAATTTATTTTCAGGAGATTCTTTTATTAATAGTATGTCAGCAGGAGGTGCAGCTTTGATGAGGAAATTCTACCTTACGCACACACATACGGTATATATATATATATTTAATATATAATTCTTCCCCAGACACAGGTGATATAGCACATATAGATTTATATATAGATAGATATATCTATATATATATATCGATATATATGTGCTATATCACCTGTGTCTGGAGGTATGAGAGGTTTGTAAATTTTATTAAGGGGAAATAATTATCATGTTTACATGGTCTTGGCCATGTCTAGAGAAACTCATAGTTTTTGTTTTGTGATCACACAAGAAGATGGCGCTTATGGGATGTTAGTTTGGTATTTTTAATGCTATAGGAGTAAAATGTTTCTATATGTGCCTACTGTTTGGTGTTCAATATTGTGATAAAAAAAAGTAAACAAAAGTAAAATTATGGCTTTCCAATTATGTTTAGGTTTGGGCTTCTGCCGCAAAGGTTTCCCACAATCCCCCAACTGACTTGGTATGGAAAGGACGGGTATATTTCAGAAGCAACCCGCAATGTGTTACCGTTCTATCACGCCCAAATGGTCAGGTATGAGTTACATTACATAGAATGAAACACAATAGAAAAACATTGAGAGAGAGAGAATAAAAACATTTAAATACTCAAAGGGATTTAACAAAGTACAGGAGGGTGGTTTATTTCAAACGTGCAATGTAAATAATTTTACAAAGAGGGTGGTAGATAAATGGAACGGCTTCCCAGCAAAAGTGACAGGGGCTACGGGGATTAAAGCATACATGGAATAGCTATGAAGGCAACTTGCAGGCAGTGTCTTTGTCTGGGGGATTTGTGTTTCGCTAATCTTTCATTTTTGATGGGACACAGAGATTGACTGAAATTAATTGTTTTATGATACTAGTTAGATCTGTACATTCAACCTGATATTCATGAAATTAAGAGACTGCTTAGGGAAGTTTATTATTATTATTATTGTTATTATTATTATGTTTTATTGATATAGGGCCAACAGTTTACGCAGCGCTTAATACAATACATATATTCAAGGGGTATGACAAGACAAGAATTGATAGACTAAGACAAACCGATACATTCGGTGGAGAGAGACCTGCTCGCTAGCTTATGCTTCATTCTAAATGACAAGCTCTAAACTGAAGTTCAATGTTTAATCTAAAACTGTAGGGATTTAAAACACATGTTAAAGGTTTACAATGGTGGGGAATCGGTAGGTTAACAAAATGCATTTGTCAATTAGGATTTAGGACTCAAATAAAATATGATCTGGGGCTAATGGGGAAATTATAACAAGACTAAGAGGGACAGATGAAAATAGTTGATGATTGTGATTTGTGATGGACTGTATCAGTCCTCAAAAGATACAGATATATCAACAATTAGTCAAATAACTAATGTTAATACTGATTTTTTTCTGCCATCTGCTGGATAATATGGACAATTGCAGCGTAATTACGCAGCATGAAACGTGTAATAACGTGAATATAAAATATAATAACCTGAATATAAAATATAACCCTTATAGCTCTAAATACATATCTGCTACTCCTCTGGTAAATGCCTGATCATTTTCCTTAGCTCTCCCTCATAAATGTGTTTTTTCCCATCTAAATTACAAACATCATTTCTAGTACTAAAACACTTTTCCATAAATAATTCTTTAATTATGTACAATTTTGTTTCGTTCACAATTTTGCTGGGAACAATCAGGTGACACAAAACATACACTGATATTGTTGCCATAAAAACTGAAAAAAAAAGAAAGAATCAAAAGTTATGGTTTATTTGCTTAATGTACTAAGGAGTCCAATCAATTGTTATGCCTAAGTGGAACAGTACCTTTAATCCATGTATGTGCTACTCAAAACAAGCCTTATATCTTTATCTGGGGACGGGACTTCCAATGATACCTCCTATTATTGTGTACATCGACTGTGATCATTTTCTGCATTTTCTTCTTCATTATGTGATTTTGCATCATACATGCTAATCATAATAAATTGATTTCTATACATATTTACAGTATTCCATTTATTGTTTATATTGTTACCAACCATTGTGCCTTATGTCAGCATGTACAGTGTACCTTGCTATGTGTTGTCTAAATAAAATTGTTTTTTATATGTTAATTCTATTTGCAGCCTGTAGCTTCATACACAGCTGTTGAAATATTTTCTCCATCCACTGCAAACAACCGGTATTCACCTACATGCCAGAACCCTATACCCCTCTATGACACTAAGGTCTCAGAGACAGCACCCCCCAGGTAATAATCTCATAGGTAACAGGTGTTTACACATCGCTCCAAAATAACGTCTTTTTTTTAATTGACCTGTAACATAAAACGCACATTGGCATTAGTCAATTATCAACATACCAAGTGATTTCTCAATGGCTCAGCTGCTTAGGGGTTAATTTTAATACTACTTTTTAACTTTGAACTCATTGTGTTAAAAGCATTTCAGGTGCATTTCACCCTATATTCTGCCATGTTAAATCCATTTGGGAAAACTCTAATTTATTCAAATTGACTTAAAACAGGAGCCAATGCATGTCAACCATTCTAGATCTCAGCTGTAAGAGACTACCGACTGCGCCTTACCCTCCAGGAATCAAACAGAGATCCCCACCGACCCCAAGAACTCCTCCAGGTGCTGTTATAATTATTTCAAATTATTAATCGTTCCTTAATAACTACCCCAAAAGCAAAAGGCTGCCATAATAATCGTATGATTACAGAAATCTATTGATTGTTGTACTAATACAAGCAAGCAAGCTCGATTCTGTAAAACTGGAAAGATACAGAAAAGCGTAATTATCATGGCCCCTGTTTAAGGATGACATGCAACCTCATGAAGTATTTCATATTTTTATAGGTCTGAGGTTCTTACTATATATTCTTCTTGCAACAGGGAGATGATATCTCTTCTGAAGCCATTTCCCACCAGTCATTACCTGACAAAATTAAACTATTGGGAAGTTTGAGATCTTGTATAGCTCTCCTGAATATACGAAAATATTCTAAAGCCATCCACTTCCTCAGGGAGTAATAGATGTAATGGATGTCCTTGAACCCCCCCCGAACATTGTCTATGGCTGTGTCTTTAGGCAATGGTGCTAGTGACTAAATCCCATTCCTTCTTGGAAGCTACAATGAGTATGTGGCAGGCAAGGGAAGTTCAGTGTTCCTTCCTTTCCCCCCTTCCAGGAGAAGCGTGGTTGGGCCTAATGTATAGTTAAATTAGCGTGATTTCTTCGAGAGTCCTTGCGATATGTGCAACTTTCTCGCTATATGGGCTCCTTGCCTGTCAAACATAACCTTGTCAGGAAACTCTCTAATTTTGAATGGCTCTACTCTCAATCTACAATTCTAACCAGGTATTTCTATCCTATACAGGTAGCTGCAAGAGCACTTGTAGCAGCTAGTCACATGTATGTTACACTGCGGCCTTCGTAACATACATGTGATTAGCCGCTCCATAAGTCACTTTAATGGAAACGCTACTGTGCAAGATGTCTACATACTAATACTGGAAAGAGAAAATGTCCTAACTCCAATAACATGCAGTACAATGCATTGGAATCCATGCAAAATGTTCTCCAACATAAATTAAAACAACCGAAAATACAATTTTGGGGACTAGACTATTCTTTAGAGAAATCCCCACTTAGCAATAATATATTTTTTCAATTATTTTAATATTCAGGTTGGACACATCTACGCTCCCAATCAACATTTGTTACCTGCTACCCAGTAAGTACTAGCAATTAATAGTAAATGCCACTGATTTGTCAGTTAAAAGACCTGCCTGAAAGACGACTAGACCATATTTTCATTCTACACAATTGACTTCTCTTACTCCCTAGAGAACATATTTTTTGAGCGAGAGCATTAAATAAATGTCAAATATACTGTGCTCATCGCTAGGTGCATACATTTTTTTGACATAAGTCAAGCTATTAGTTTTATCTTGTTTTGACTTTAATGCGTTTAATGTCTTTATGTTCAGTATGCGAATAGAATGACCAAAACTTTTTTTGTTTCAGTCTAGGCTGAATACAAACAGTCTATTTGTGAGACTTGTGGCACAGACATCTGTTCGTTCGAAGCACGGCTTTAAATTTCTCAGTCATGTTCCTTTCACGTGTGATCTCTTTTGACGGTAGCTGCTGAGTGACATGTGCCACCCTATCCTGTCCACAAATACAGACGAGACAGTCGATCACATGGGTAGACTCTAGCTTAAGCTGGCCTTGTTCATCCTCATCTTAATACTTCTTCCAAGACCATCGTATAGGAGTTGTCTCTTCGTAATGCATAATGAACTCACAGATTTAAAAATTCAATTTACCTGCAAATTCACATTTTTAATCTCTAATCTCATCTTCATGTAGGACAAATCTCACTGCTCATGGTCAAATACTGTTTACTATTTGTTTTGTCTTTGTGATGATCTGATGCCATACTTCCTTGTCTAAATTGAGAATTATATGTTTCCTGGCAGTGGTAATTCTTTCTAGTTCTCTCCCTCTTTTTGGTAGAAAAAGGACTTCTGCATATGGTCCGGCATATCCTCTAGAAAGTAAACGTGACAGACACACAGACTTTCTCTCTCTTATTGTCTAGTCTTTTTTTTTTTACACAAAAAGTTCTGATTCATCTAGTTTTCCTATTGTTACACTGTACAAAAATGTATTGTAATTTTAGTAAGATATCAAAGTATACAGCAAATCCATTATTTTGTTCTTTTTTTTATTTAATATGTCAATAAATTACAAAAATATGCAGTTTTTTTTTTATTTACACAAATCTCATTTTTGGAACAGAAAAATATGATTGTCTTAACAGCCAAATTAGATGTTTCATGTTTGTAAATATTACACAGAAGAAACACACATTGTATACACATTTGCCACGCCACACACTGTAGCCCAACACCTGGTTATCTGATATACCAGGATATATTTCTTAAAGAAGAATGACCTTCTGAAAATATGCAATTTAAAAAATGATGGGTATTGACTACTCTAGGCCTGACCTATGGCAAGATTCAAGCTGCCCCCTACCACTTACCCCATGTCCTTCAATTACCAAACTGTCCTTCAAAGAAAATTGTCTGTCAGCTTCACATGCCCATAATAACAATTAGCACATATTAAAAGTGCTGTCCAACTAGACATAGTACTGATTGAGCTTTGGAACTTGTTAAGAAAAGAGGTCTTGGGAGGTAGGTAAATGTATTATTTACTCTCAACATTTACATAATTTTGAGAAGTTTTAGTTCCTATAGTGATAACCTCAGTAGCTGTTTTTGTGTCACATGACAAAATTATAAATGAGAACTTTTTCTGGGAAGTGTATGGGAATTCAACAATACTAGAAACTCAAGTTTGTGTGCTTAAGCAAAAACATTTAAAAATGTGCTCATGACATAGTGACACAAGTTTGTATTAGTGTAAGCTGTAAAATCGTAAGCTGTGGAAGTAACCTTTGACATTAAAAACATTTAAAACATTTGACTTAAAAAAGTGAATGTAAACGTCACCAACTCATAGGCGACGTAAACAATTAAGATGAAGCAACAAATCCCTAGATAAATATAGCCTTTAACTCTTCTTTTAGAAAAGCACAACTAACCCAAAAGGTGTTTAATTAGAAATCGTATTCCTTTGGTCACAAATGGGACTCATCCTTCCCTATATTCATCTTATACCAAATGTAAAATAAGTATGACTGCTATACGTAGGATGAGTGTTTGGACAAGGAAAACCATCAAAGTCTCATTTGTTATGGGTGTTAGTTTGTTTCATTGAAGATTGTAAGCATTATGTACATATATCATTGCTGTTAAAGTGTTTCTTGGTTTGTGATCTATTCCTGAGCAAAACATAATTTGATTGCAGTTCTGCTTCAGAAAGCAACCCACCACATCAAGGTGGACATGTGGCCCAGCAACTGACTCTAGTACCTATGATCACCTCACTGCAGGCACCAGGGTGCATTGATGCATCTTGCATGATGTTTTATATGTTCTTATTTCTTGGCAGGATAACAGGACGATTTGGTAACCTCTGTAATGTTTCCTTTGTTGTAATAGAGCGGGGTGGAGAAGGTTTCTCTGGTGTTTTTGTGGAAGAGCGGATAACAGGCTGGTGAGGGGGAGGTCGGTTAGGAGAGTTACTGTCTCGTGAAGATCTGCAAAATACAGATATAGTAAAATAAAACTACAGTAACATTTAGAAGAACAACTTGTCAACATTTTCCAAGTGTGATGTAAAGACATATTTAGCATTAGAATTTAAAGGTTTGCAAAGTGAATTGAAAAATATTTTGGTTTTTTAAAACACGGGTGAATATTGGTAATTTTACATACGGATATATGATTTTCTTATAACAATATTAAGTGGTTACAGAAGAATTCACCCTAACTAGATTCTGAGAGCACTACCTGATTTGGTAAACTTTTCACAGTTGCATATGACCAATTCTTCTCTTGCATTAGATAGGACTATATGCAAAAAGTGTGAGAAACTAACAGCCATAATATTTTTCTACAGAGCAAATCTCTTGTCTGGTTTCTTCCATTCCTCTCAATAAAATGCAGTGCATGGCCTTGAATACTAATTTATGTAAAAATAACTTTTTTTCACTCTCGTTTGGATTGGTATCGTGTTCTTCTTTTAGACATTTATTGTATTGTATTTGTTTTGTTTTGTTTTTTTCAGGCTGGATTACACTAAACTATAATATTGGTCAATAAATAACCCATCAATGTTGGGGTTTTGAAGGAAGGAAATGCTTTGATTTCAAACAACTGTTTTACAATCAACAGTCACATTGACTGTTCCTCCTGCTTAAGATGCACTTAAAAAAAGTCGATGGGTGTATATTTTTGTGTATATCACTGTTTATGGTAGCACATCACAGTATGATATTGTATTTGTTGTAATTTTGAGTCTTATTTTCACTTAAGCATATTACTGGTTATTATATTTATTGTATTTTTTTTGGGGGCAGCACTTTTTGATTTATGTGTTGGTTCACCGCTTGTGTGATTTGGGAGGCGTATTACACTTGCATTTGCAGCATTCAGCACCTGACACGGTATTTCAACTTGTTTTACACTGGTTACTTTAAAATACTATTTTAAGGTTGTAACATGCACACCCATTTTTTGGGAATATAATATATACCTGTCATTTGGAGGTCTATAAAAAATCCTTCTGTTCAGCTCTTTATTTTTTTCTTCATGTGATTTTGGGTCAGCTTGGATCTTTAAATAGTTTCCTTCAAACTCTGTCAGTGGAAAGGCTTCATCTCCAACGCATGCACTTGTAGTCATCTTCCTGGTCATCGTTTTTCCACTCTGATTGGCTTCTTTTCTGAAACGTCTTGCTCGTATATCTGATCTCTTGTTTTGTCTGTGATTGAAACTTTCTGGTGGGCATGGAGTAATTGGAGGAGATGGCACACAATGGACATCTTGCAAAGGCATTTCTTCAGGATTCAAGCAGCCTATATAAACAGCATTCATTGTGTTAGCTTGAGAATCAACCATGTATAATAAGGCTTGGTAGACATACTTATTTAATTGCTCTTTAAAATCTTAGGATAATTTAAAGCAATAACTTTAAGGCATAACTTATTTCAGTCTGTAAATAAAATTAACATAAAATACGTAGTTAATTAAAATTTCCTTATAGTCATAACTATACACTACTTGCATTCAATAATCTTCAAGTTTCACTGCAAGTAATATGTTTGGATCATACTCTCCAATGTAAGACAATCTTGTGGCAAGGACTTATCAATTAACCAACTCACCTGTAAGTGACTGGGAAGAGGGACTTGAAATTTCTGGAGTCACCCTTACAAGGCAACCCAAGTCCCATGGTTCACTTAATTCATCATCGCTGCTGGAACAAATGCTATGACTACCTTCTTCATCGCTGTGGTTGATTGTCAAAACCTGTGGTGCACGCTGTTCCTGAATCCGTTGCAAAAGTCTATGAAATAGCAAGATAACACCACCTCAATTTCACAGTCAATACCAGGATCTACTTCTTATATTTACTTAACATTGAAAGTCTGTATTAAAAAATACAGAGTTTACTTTTATCTTACATGGGGAATTGCCTATAATTTAGAGCCTATGGGTTTCCATGACGTTTTAAGAATATTTTGTGTCCCTGGATGTAGTACATCATATACATGCCACAGGTGAAAGCCAGCCTCATTTAATAGATATTTGATTAGAAAAAGGGTCTTGGAGGGCTCTGTAATTTTGATTCATGTGTTAGTCAAGATAATCTACCAGTGGGGTAAACAGTCTAAAGATCAGGCACGGAGTTGAACACGTCTGTTCTACACATGCTTACACATTGTGCTTTTCTCTCCAGGCTCTTAGTTCTGCAAACACATCGTCACGATCTTTGTCCAAAGCCACATCAGGCTCACATGTATTTTTTTTAGGTTTGTTTCCCAGGGGCTGAAGAGGGAACACAGAAGCCAAAAATAAGTAAATAGTATATTTGGGAAAATACAATAGCTTTTCAGACCAATATGAAAAATAGAGCAAAAAAGTAGCACTTGTATGGACAGATTGTAGATTGTAACTTGTATTTAGAATGGACCTCTGACATTAATCCTGGGACACATTTTAAATTATATATCATGGTAATCGGAGCTCAGATTGTCTTCATATACCGAAAGAATATTTACAATATACAACCAGTACAGAAACAAAAACAACTGAAATCGAGGTATGGAAGAGCAAAAAAATAGATCTCATTAATGAACTTAAACTAGTCACGCGTTCTATCTTGCCTACTGAAAGCTTACAATAACATAATAGGCATAGTATACGCAGTCTGTACAATGGAATATACTGTTTGTAACCAGTAGTGCGTTATCTGTAAGTCTTTGTCCCAGTGATACAGATATGGTTCATGGCAAATACTGAGTGAAACAGAGCCATGCATCCGACAATTTCATTCTAACAGATGACTTAGATTTGTAACTTTTATACTTAGTGTTGCCTAACAAAAGTTTAATGCAGACTGTATGAAACAACTGTTTAATTCACCAAAACATGGTGTATATGTGTTTTAAAAGTAATACGATTATCTCAGGTAGAAGCATCAAACATAAACAGGTCAGATTAAAGAACAGGAAGAGGAAGAGGTAGAGGAGAAGAAAGGTAAAAACATTCACTTTAAATCACTTACTCCTAACTTCGCCTTCCTTGCACGGAGGGCCTTGATAGGGTTTCCACATAGGACTCTGCCAACTCCTAAATGAATATACAAGATTTCATAATATTAGTTATCTAGTTTTAAGAACAAGCTTCTCCTGCAGAGAGAATGACAATTCATGTGTTGAGCTGTCCCAGCATCTTTCATAGTGGATGATGTCCTGAAATCAACCTTACAGATTTGATTATGCTTTGTGTTTCTTGAAGGAGAATCTCATTGGGGCTGGCCCTTCATAATGCATAATTAACTCCTTTAGTGAAACAATTAAGTGTCTACTGTAAAATAATTTTATTGTGTACTTATATACATGCTTATTGTGGTGACATAAGTATTGTGGTCAATGTTTTATCCAGTTGAACTCTTCCTGTATTACATGTCTTTTGACATGTTAGCGAGGGCACACCTACAGTGATTCAATATGCCTGTTGAATGCAAAATCTTAGTTCAGTCTCTCTCTGCCCACCATCCTGCGTGGATGGGGTAATCGGTGGTGTGCTGGGTTATGTTGGACCTTTAGGTTGCAGGTTAGTCTTGGAAAGTGTTGCATTGTATGTTGGGATGTCACTCATTTATTGTATGTTACTGTGTTTTTGTCTCTTATTAAATATCTGTTAAATGTAGACGAACCTTTGTGTTATATTTTTATATGTGGTTTAAACACCACACTTATAACAAAGTAAGTCTATAGCAACACTGTATATAACTCGGATCTATATGTATCTGTATTTCAACAGCAGGCCAAAAAAAGCCAAATATATATGAATTTATGTTGACAAATAAAAGTAGCTTAAGCAGGCAACGACTGGCCAGGGATCCATTGTGAAAATGGAAGAGCGTAGCATGTGGCCACACACGTTATTTAGCAGCTGCTGGCCTTAAAGTGCCATGGCTGCTTTTCTTCCCCAGTCTGGCCCTGGACTTTTCCAACACAATTTTCTAGGACCATTCCTTTAGTTTAGTTTGCACTCCAAGTGGGAGATTCTACTTCAATAAATTCATTTGTTTCTCTCTGTTACTATGACTACAAGATCATGCAAAGTCATGGTTTAAGACTAAACACTTAAATGTCTCATTCGGGAATATTTCATCATTGCCCCAACACCTAGAGCGAGAAATTCTAATAGTTTGGTATGGAGCTAATTAGATTTATTTTTTATGTATCTGCATATGGAAACAAGAGAAATAAATCAAACCGAACAGACTAGAAAGATATAGGGAGATGCAGGCAGAGCATCAATGAATAGTCACTGACAGACATTACCATGGGTTAAGTCACTAGCTTCATCTTCCGCTGTGCCATCTTCAGTGTGTTCTGCTAATGGATCCCTCCCAGATCCCTGGAAACTGGTGGCAGGCCTTCCGGCACTTGTTGGTCTTGCTGTTGAGAAAGGTCTTCTCAAGAGAGTTGGCTGGGCTGTGCTTGGTCTTGCATTGGTATTTTTCTGTGTAGTTCCAAGGCCTTAAACATGAGAGAAAGAAGAGATAAGTAAGACACTGAGGAATGACAAAGAGAAGCTATTAAAAAAAATGGATGCAATGTTTTATGCTGCTTTTTAGTTGACTTGAGCATTATGACATTCCTCATTAACAACTTTGTGAGCTTCCCTGCGTTACTTACCCAGTGCAGCATTCACCTGCCTCCCAACGTTGTCTTTAATGTAGTCCTTTACCATCTGCCAGTCATGGCTAGGTGTCCTTGGGGACGTGGGATTGGGCTGGTCAGCAGGAACATCATCCAGAAGTTTTAGATGAGGGATCATATTTTTAACTGTGCTCCTATAATTATAATCTGCAGACTAAAAAAAAAAGCTAGTTGTAAAAATATATATGGTATTTATTGTCATGACTCAACAAGAGAACATTTTAAGAATATTTCTGTGTCACTCTGGGGTCTCTACAAACTCTGCCACAGATCATTCATGTAATAACCACTTGTGTGTCATCCATAATCCATTTGAAACCTCCCCATGTGTGTGTGGATGCAATTCTCTTACAGGCCTTTCTGATTTGAAGATTTTGGGCCAAGATTAGAAACATGTTTTGCACTTTTGCCATTCCATACATGAGGGTATCTAAAGTTTTTTAAGGTATCTTAATCTAATACATTTTTCAGTGGGGTTCTTCTTGGTGAATATGTGTGAAGAAGGTGGATGATATTGTGCTTTGTTTCCGCTGTCTGCCATATGTGATTTAAATACATAAATACAGACTATGTATAATCATATCCATTATTATATATATATATAGTATAATTATATACTATATTAAATGGCCACTTGACTAGTATGCCAATGTCCATTTTTCTTATCACTAAGATGCCTTTTTGATGTCTTCAAAATCAACATTGTTAGGTACATTTTCCCTATAGATTCTAATAGCATCAACAAAAATGATGATGTCTGGTCATGAGGAATGTTGGGGGTTTGAACAACTATTTTGCTGATCTGTGTCTAATAGCGTTAAAAAATTATATAATATTTCTCCACATTTTGCTGTGTGACAAACATATTTCAGTTGAATTTAAATATGGTTCATATAACGCAGGCATATCAATTCCTCTCTAACTCTCTGGTAATCAAAGGATTCATGTAAAGCATTATAAACATGTTCTATATTCATACTCTTGTTCTGTTGATGTTTACATGCTGCAAGTTTGACACTATGGGATTTAGAACTATTACATGGAAAGGAGACATCAAAGTATGCTGGATATGAGATCACCAGAAGGAATGATCTCATCCCAGGTGAAATCAGATCATAGCAGAGAAACAGATGCAGACAGAAGGATGGGTAACCTTGTTAGTGGCTCTGTCTGGGGACAGAGGGAGCTGACCACAAGGAGACTAGACATCATGCTCAGCAAAATTGTGTTTAGAACACAAGTTGGCGCTGACAAAACAGACCTCTGACTTAATGTGATCAATACCAGGGGGGACTTCAAACACATTTCTCATAAATAATTGGCTGGGATCTTGAAGTAGAATAAGTGAAATAAACCTTTGGTTTGATCCTACATTACAGTGTTATCTACTCTTTAATGGCTAGCCCCTGTATTAAATAGATCATTTTTTTCTCTGCTGTAAATGACCTGTCAGTTTTTACTTACTTGTGATTTGCGACAGTTTTCCTTGGAAGAGCTTAGCAGAAAAAAAATCTATGCTACCTTTACTACATTTACTACCTATGCTACGATTTACTACATTATCGAGAGCTATCCCTGTAGGGTAATTTCTGACACAAAACAACACAGAGGTGTCACATAGTTACACATTGCGATATGGTGGTGAACCATTTCTATGGTTTCTCCATAGTGCTTTTAGTCAGCAACATCAAAATGTTAAGCTCTACATGAGCGAAAGGCAGCACAGAAAAGGTTTTATCTGCTGAAGTATAGCACCACATAATATCATAAAAGGTAACTGTCCATTATATAACATAACTTATTTAAGAAGACGTAATAAGTGTAAAAGCTTTGTAGTCCCTAGATGAGTGGCTACAAAGCTTTTACAGTTTATATGGTAGTATGACAAATTGTGGCCAAGTCACCTCTGACCCCTCTGAGTTTGGCTGGGTGCAAATGGGGTTGCCCTCTAGGGTGAGTGTAGTTAACTTGGTGCACATGGCCAGGTACTGAAGCTCACTAATATGGTCCAGGTTGTTCCCCTCTAAATCCAGGATCTCCAGATTCTCCAACATGCTAAGCTGACTGAGCTCACTCAGATCATTGTAGGCTAGGTAGAGTTCCTGTAGGATCAAGAACATATAGGGGCCAAGATTAGAAGAAAAAATGACATTGTAATGTGCCAGGTTATTGTTTCCCGGACATCAAAGTGTTACCTTTAAGGAACATAAGGAAGAGATGCCATCAAGGTCTGTAAGACCACATCGAGCCATCCACAGCACCTCCAGTTTCGATAATGATGTACCAAGGTCTCTGCAAGAAAACACAAAGCATTGTATACTTTGAATTAAAGTATATCACTTCTGCATAGTGCCAGTAGCATGACCAACACTGTCACTTCTATGGCTGGATATTATTATTATTATTATCTTTTATTTATATAGCGCTAACAATTTATGCAGCTGTTAATACAATACATATATTCAAGGGGTATGACAAGACGAGAATTGACAGACTAAGACAAACCGATACATTAGGTGGCAAGAGCCCTGCTCACAAGCTTACAATCTTGAGGGATTATCAATACATTCCTCAGTGTGAAGAAGCTGGAACAAACCCTTGGGTCAGCTATTATACCATGGATGTATGGAAAGATTTTAGTAGGTTTGTCACCTAAAAAAAGTCAACTGTGAAGTACTTAAAACACAACAAAACTATAAATTAGGAGAGCTTCCATCTTCAATTGGACTGCCCCTTCACAATCCCAAACAATTTTTTTTTTTCCAAGGATGAAGTAAATAAACTGATTCTATATTTTTCACTATACTTTATAAAACAGGGTAACATTTTTTTAACATGAACAGTGCCACATCTCATCGCTGCCTACCAGAATGCCAGTGTACAGAGTGGGCCACACCACAGCTCTCACAGCATGAATGAGGTAGCCCTGCCCCACTCCCTTAGGCTAAATTGGTGCGAACGTTCAAATCAAGGAAAGGGTGATAGAAATAAAAAAAAAAAACGTAAAAATGTTATATATTTTGGTACATACCTACAAATATAATCATATAAAAGTATTAATAAAAAATGCTAAAGAAATGATATTGCTAGTTTATATGTAAGATGCTGCGCACCTGATGTGTTTTGTGATAACAGCTTCTTTAGCAAATATAATTGTTTAACCTATAAATTATTGTTGTGGAAAATATGGTGTTCCATATGGCAGGGAGCACCGCTTGCAGTTACACACTGGGTGTATGTAGTGGTGGGTTAATAACTTTTGAAGTATAAATATGTGTGTGCTGTTGGTGGTGTCCTCGACAGGGGAGTAAATTATTGTTGTTGTCACTTTGCATAAAATAGAAGTTCACTTTGAGATATGAAATATGAATGTGTCAGTCATAGGTCACGCTGTTATAATAAAAATAAGAAAAAAACATTTCAATGATAATTCAGGATATAATGATAATATATATATATAATATATAGAATAATAATATATTCTTGTACAAGTAGACCACAAAAAGAGAGGGCTTTGAAACAGATTATTAGGGTCCGTGATTTTGCAGTGGAGAAGGGATGCACTGAAGCCGCGTCCCGGTTTAATGTATTGTAAATTGGTAAGGTAACTGCATGGTCCTGGCCTTTGCCCTGCCTGTAACTATACCCCCACCTGTCTCCTTCCATGCACTCTCCCTATCACTTACCAAGAAAGATGTCCTTGCATTCTCTCCTGATTTGTGGGCTCATCTCCCTAATTACACCTGCTGTTGCCATGCTAGTCTGCTTGATGGCCCGGGGGTTCCAGAAGCCCCAAAAGAGAAGGGCATAGAAGCTCTACTGTCACACAAAACACTCTGACAGGCACTAGGGGACTATTTTTTTACAATATGAGATGTGCTTGACTCTACCTCTAGCATTTGCCCTACTAGAAAATCTCCTTACCTGATGGACACTATAAGACTGTTGTTCAGTTTCAGCTCTCTTAGGTTTGGCATGTAAGTTCCTGTGACAGTCAGAGGAAAAATTAACACTGATTATTACTTGAATCATGAATTTGCAGTATTTAGAAGCTATGTATTTAGAAGTATATCTTGCGTTAACAAAACGTATCCTTCAGATGTGCCTTAATGATATACTACATATTGGATAGTCAGTAGTCCTATATACACGATAGTCTACATTATGTAGGAGTGTATTTCTGGGGCGTTAGTTTGGAAAGTCCACTGTATATTATTATGGCACATCTAAATCCTGTTGTAGAGTACCCCCTTCCACGTGTTGAAGGGATGTGAATAAATAGTTAACTCAAAATTGGAAATGATGTCAATATTTTTCCCTCTATCTTTAAAATCTACAAAAATGCCTAATTGGAAAGATTTAGCTTGACAAAACTTTACATGGGCCTGACCCCTCACCTAAAAAGTATCCCTCACCAAAATTCCCAAGGGTGTGATCCCTGGTGTCCACACACATCTGCAGTGTCTTAAGTTTTGTCAGATCCTCCAACCCTGTAAGAGCTTGCTGCATAGGAGAAGAAAGGAAAAAAGACAAGTGAATATTATACAATGACTAAGTGTCATTGTCACCAGGGAAACGCAACACTGGTTTTAAATTGTGGTACACTAACGGCGACCAACCAAGGGTTAGTGCAAGAGTAATTCAGCAATATTTGGATAAAGCAAACTTCTGTTTGTGATTGATTTACATTGTCTTTTTCATCATTTAGAGAACAAATCACAGCCAAAGTTAATTCTTGGTTAACTTCGCAGTTATCAATTTTACAGAATCTTACTAGTTTAGCTGGTGACAGGTACTCATCAACAAGACTTTCATCATCTTCTTGAGTTAGCGGATTTGGGTTTAGTAGACCTTGCCATCCAAAATCTGTTATTCTGACGCTTCCTGTGCTGGGACGTACATCTAATGTCCTATCCATGTGTGACATTGCTGCAAACAAATAGGAAAACTTGTAGCTGTGTAACATTGTGTATTCTCGTTACTCTCGAAAATAGAGTGTTAGAAACCTACCAAAAACCAAGAGGCTAATATACACCTGATGGGCTAACCCTAAACCTTAGCTCTTAATGTGGGTCCACCTTTGTTAAGTTTATTAAAAACAAACATATATTATACTTTATATTTCTTTCTCATTATATGATATACTGATTTCCAACAACTAAACAGTAAAACATGGGTTTATAAAAATGAGTAGCTTACCAGGCATGGAAGTCCAAAATGGGTGTCAGGATGAGACTCAACAAAGGTGTACAATTTCTGGACAATGTAAAAAAAAATGCAACTGAACAAAGAGACTAGCTTCATGTACCAAAACAACCACTCAGCATTATTCATTTATTCCGTTAAAGAAATAAAATTATTAATGCAATGGAGATAAGTTCACTCCATCCTGAAGATCCTAATATGTTAATCTTCCCTCGTTCAGGCACTTTCATCAATCCTTCACCTACAACCATGACTAAAATCCAAGAACTATAACTTCCTACTATTTTAGATTAGTCACATGTATTAAGTCTGATACTTTTATATAATATATAATGCTGCTCTTTTCCTGTTTAATCCCAGAGCCTATAAAATACACTTACCCTTTTTACATAGAATGTTCACATCTCTGTTAGACTCCTTTTCCTCCTAAGGATATACACAGAGAGACAATTAAAAAGCGAATGTAAATTCATAAAGTTGCTAGCAGTGGCCACAATTCAACAAATAAGAGCATCTGGGGCAAACTAAGGTTTCTTAAATGTAATGCAAATGAGGCTAGCTCAGTCATTGTGGATGTGTCTCTAACTTTTGCTTACTTTTGACATTATAGAGAGATAAATCTCTCTCTGTGTATCAAACTTATCTCACTAATGGTGGCAGTTCACACCGATGCGTGTGTTTGGAACTCACTGTTCCTTGGGGGCGCTACAATGCAGGTACCAAGAAGAAGATGCAGGTACCAAGAAGGAGATCAAAGTCCAGTCCATAAGCAGTACAGGTAGAGTACAAGGTCTGTCCAGTTCAGGGAAGCAAACCCCAGTAGGTTCCCATGTGCATCTGTCTATCTACATTTAATAGGTTTGTAGGTATTATCATATAGTAAATATAGGTAAAAATTGAGGCTATTTGGGAGTGATGTTAATTTTGTTTGGCAGTTCCAAGATATTTATCCAGCGTGGGTGGTAGTTGTGACACATATTTTCATTACATGGTAACAATAGTCCTGGAGATCTTACAGTGTTGATAGTACATTGTGGTTTGAATGATACCTGCTAAAGAATTATCTTTGTAAGGTTTGAGACTATAAAAAGTTAAGAAAATATCTCAAATATGTATATTGTATTGTTGGATGGGGACCTACAGTTGTGTGCTAAAAAGTACATCCTCTTTGAATTCTATGGTATTACAGAAAAACAATCTGTTCTTTAGCAGGTTTAAAAAATTAGGTAAATACAACCTCAGATAATCAGAGTATTAACCCCTCTATTACCAGACATTACACACACAGTCATGCAAACTTCCTTGGGCCCCGCTCCATGGTCCCTAGCATGCAATCACTCCCGCACCAAAAAAAAATATTTGCCACACTGACTGCAGATTAGGGGAAGACTGTAGTCAGTGCAGTCTTCCCTCCTTCTGACCCTACTGCGAGCAGGTATTGATCAACACATTAACACACAAACCCACTTTTGCATGTATAGATCAATGGAATTTTACATGTGAACTAGCACTGAAGGTATAAATCAAATAAATAGAATCAGACATACAAAACCTGTATTTGCAGGTATACAATAATAATGTATGGACACATAGCATAGCAGGTATAGATTAAAAGAGCACACAAACCCAGCATTGCAGGTATAGATCAACTGGAAATCACATGTAAACTCGGCACTGAGGGTATAGAGGGTATATTTCACACAAATCTTTTACACGTATTCATTAATGCATTCTCACAAATGCATTAATTCTCTCACTCATTCACACAATTCATCCACACATTAATTCATACTCTCACTCATTCACACAATGCTTCCGCACATTAATTGATACTCACTCATTTACACAATGCATCTGCACATTAATTCATTAATTCTCTCACTCATTCTCACTTTTTTATTTGAATATTCTTACTATCCCCTTTCTCACTAGCTACATATCCTCCCTTTTCTCATTATACACCCCCTCTGCACTATCTACCCCCTCTCCCCTTCGCATTGTCTACCCTCTCTGCCCTTCTCACTATATACTTTCCCCTTCTCACTATCTACCCTCTCCCCCCTTTGTAGTTAACTTACCCTGTGGTGGAAGCATGAGGCCTCTGTCTCCCTGCTCTGCCACGGAGAAGAGTGAGGGGCGCCGTGCGGTTGCTGAAAACATATTCATGAGCGACTGCTTGGCGCCTCTCTCTCTCTCTCTCTTCCTCGTCAACCCCCCCGTGCCAACGTCACTGATTCCGGGACAATGCATTGTGGCTGCACGGGACCTGGGACTTAAAGTCCCATTATGGGACTGTTACGGGACACGTGGTCACCCTAGTTTGCAGGTCTTAATGACTTTTACTGGCCCATTGCAACACCTTGATTCTTTTCTTTTTCAGCCATTCTGTTGTAGATTTGCTGGTGTTCTTGGGATCATATCTTGTTGCATGACCCAATTGTGACCAAGCTTTAGCTGTCAGACATTTGACTCTAGAATACTTTGGTATACAGAGAAGTTAATTGGCGACACAATGACTCCAAGGTTCCCAGGTTGTGTGCTTGCAAAGCAAGCCCAAACAAACCCCTCCACAACC